>LPNX010833676.1:334327-353499 GCA_001517045.1 Pseudotsuga menziesii
CAAGAAGCAAAAATAAAGCTAAAAATCCACCTGAGCAAAAGAGAGACAAGAACAAGTGTCCAGAGGAGCCATAAGGTTCCAAGAAGAATAACCAGAAGAAGAAAAACAAAGGGGAAATGAGCAAGTGCGCATACTGAAATAAGGGCAATCACACTGAAAGCGCTTGTATGAAGAAGAAAATAGACATGCTGACCCAACTCCTGGAGAAGAATGGCATCTCCCTTCCAGAAAGCTCAAAGAAGAGAGAAGGAGGATCAAATTCAGATGACATAGAGAGAATTCATGCATTGGTTGCTGGCACATCAAGCTCACCCAGTTTTATCATTGATTCTAGAGCTTCAAGACACATGGTTTCGACCAAGGAGGTATTTTCCTCACTTGACATGTCGAAGGGACCACCTATAGGAATGGGAGATGACTCTCTCACTGAAATTTTGCGCAAAGGGAGGATTGATCTTGATCATGGTCAGTTCAGCAATGTGTTGTATGTGCCTAGTCTTGCCTCCAACCTCTTATCAGTGTACCAGATGACTCACACTAGGTCTCCAAAGAAGGTCATATTCTCCCCTGATGAAGTTCAGATCACCGAGATCTCAAGTGGTAAAGTCATTGCAAAAGGAGTTGCGAATCATGCTCAAAAGGTATACATGTTCTCACACTTCCTACCCTACTCAAAACCCTCTGCTCTTCTGATTCATGCTAATGAAGCAAGCAAGCTTTGGCATGAAATATTTGGCCACCTAAATTACAAGTATCTTTCTGATCTTAGTGAAAAAGAGATGGTCATAGGGTTTCCTAAGATAAAATTTTCCAAAGTAGTCTGCCAAGGTTGTATCCTAGGAAAACACCCAGAGCATAAATTTGAGAGAGCTAGTCATGAGAGAACATCTGCACCCCTCGAGCTGATCCACAGTGATGTTGCTGGCCCATTACCTCATATGTCCATGAGTCAGGCCAATTATGCATTGAATTTCATTGATGAATTTTCCAGGTATTGCTGGGTTTACTTCCTGAAACACAAGACTGAAGTTTTTGGCCTCTTCAAAGTCTTTAAGGCTTTGGTTGAAAACCAGTCTGGGAGGAAACTCAAGGTCCTCAGATCTGACAATGGTGGTGAGTATGTCAAGTCTGAGTTTATTAATTATTGTGTATATGTAGGTATTCAGATGCAACATTCTATCCCTTACACAGCACAGCAAAATGGTGTTGCTGAGAGGAAGAACAGATCACTGAAGGAGATGGCAACATGCATGATGGAGGCCAAAACTTTGCCACCAAAGTACTGGGCCGAAGCTATCAAATGTGCATCCTATATCCAGAATTGGGTACCTCATAAACAGCTTGATGGTATGACTCATTTCAAAGCATGGAGTGGGCACAAGCCATATGTGACCCATTTTAGGATTTTTGGCTCAAGGGCTTGGGCTAGAATTCCAACAGAAAAGAGAAAGGATTTGCAGCCCCAAAGCCAAGAGTGTCTGTTTATTGGATACTCTAAAGATTCAAAAGGGTACAAACTGATAAATTTGAGCACAAATAAATCCTTCATCGAAATGTGTGTTCAGTTTCAAGAAGAACCCCTTGCAGCAGTGGAAGTTGGAGAAACCTCTTCACCACCTGGACCTATGAAAGTAAGTGAATATTTTGTTGAACATGCTGATTCTGATATATCTAATAGTGATGAGTTTATTTCAGACCATAATATCCCTACAAGGCCAAAATGGGCAGCCAAGACACTACATGCAGCATGAGAGCTAGCTGGGGATCCCAATGACCCAAGGAGGACTAGATCTCAATTTGAGAGTGGTCTGTGCATGAAGGATCATATGTTTGCTGAGAAATTCTATTTGATGGTGGAATATGATCCTCAACCATATGAAGAAGCAGTAGGAGATCCAAGATGGAAAGCAGCCATGAAGGAAGAGTTTAGCTCACTCCAGAAGAGCAACACATGGGAGCTAGTGGATCTCCCCCCAGGGAGGAAGTTAGTTCAGTGTAAGTGGGTCTACAAGACCAAATGTGCTGCTGATGGTTCACCACTGAAGTACAAGGCCAGATCGGTAGCCAAGGGCTACTCACATGTTCATTGGATAGATTACAATGAGACCTTTTCCCAAGTGGAAAAGATGGATTCCATCAGGCTAGCCCTAGCCATTGCAGCCTCAAAGCAATGGGAGGTACATCACATGGATGTAAAATGTGACTTCCTGAATGGAGATCTCACTGAAGATATATATATGCAGCAGCCTCAAGGTTTTTCTACTAACCCTTCTCTTGTGTGCAGGTTGCGAAAGTCATTGTATGGGCTAAAGCAAGCCCCCAGGGCTTGGTATGCCAAGATCGATAGCTTTTTGCTATCATTGAATTTTTTTCGGTGCAAATCAGATCCAAATGTCTATTTGAAGTTAATTAATGGTTCATTAATGATCATTTTGTTATATGTTGATGACCTCCTCATTACAGGAAGCTCAAAGGATGAGATTGCTTCCTTAAAGGGTGCAATGAACCAAGCCTTCTCCATGACAGATTTGGGGCTCTTAAGTCAAGTTTTGGGGCTTGAGATTGCTCAAACCAAAGCTGGAATCAAGGTGCACCAGTACAAGTATGCCTTGGATTTGCTGAACAAATTCAGAATGAAGGATTGCAAACCAAGCAAAACTCCTTTCCTTTCAGGAGTGAAGCTGGAAGAAGCTGATTCTTCACCTATGGTAAACAATACACTGTATAGGCAATTGATTGGATGTTTGTTGTATATGACACATACTAGACCTGATATTTATTATGCAGTAGATGTGGCTTCTAGATACATGGATCAGCCTCATGGGATCCATTGGAAAGCAGCCAAAAGGATCCTTAACTTTGTTCAGGGAACAAGGACACATGAGATCTTCTATAAAGCAAAATCTGATCTTGATTTGATTGGATTTATTGACAGTGATTGGGTAGGTGATAGCATAGATAGAAGTTCCACATCAGGATATGTGTTCATGCTTGTAGAAGGGCCAATCAGCTGGTCAAGCAAGAAACAGAGTGCCATTGCACTCTCATCTACAGAAGCAAAGTACAGAGGAGTTGTTAATGCAACAACTCAATGTTTATGGTTGCAGGGATTACTTGGAGAGTGTGGCTTCGAATCAGAGTACTAAAATACCATCTACTATGATAACCAGAGTACCATTCGAATATGCAAATATCTAGTTTAGAAGCAGAGAACCAAACACATTGAGATCCATATGCACTACATCAGAGAGCTTGTGCATGATGCCACCATTCACCTACTCTTCTGTTCATCTTCAGAACAAGTAGCTGATATCTTCACCAAAGAATTTTGTGAGAAGAACTTCAGCAATCTCAAATCATTGCTGGGGATTGCTGATCATGCTGTGAAGCATGAGTGAAGACAGGATTTCCAAATTTTGTTTTACAGTCCATGTTTAAGGGAGGATTTTCCCATGTGGTTTTTGCCTCTTTCATTGGTTGTATGGACATGCAGTATGTAAAGGGTGACTAAGCCTTGTTGCTAGGCCCTATAATTTTCTGATATATTACTCATAATTTAGGCTTAAGTGGGGGTGTTATAATAATGAACCCATAGTTAGCTACCTTAGACATTAATTTCATTATTTTTGTCTTATTTGCCTAGTTCATGTGTCCCACCTTGTGCAAGTTGTCATTTACCTATCCATAGTGGTCAAACTTGCCTTATTTGACTCATGTAGTGCTTGGGAAACCTCAAGGAATAAAATATGCTTTATTCCTGGCCTCCTAAGCACCCTTCTGCTTTTTCTGCTTTATTCCTTGCTTTTTCAGTGTTTTAAGGCAAATGGAAAAGTTTGACTATGTGAGGTTGACTAGTTTTTTGTCCTACACATCCTCCACTCTTTTCTCCTTGTAAAATCATGTATGAGTTATAATTCCATAACTCTTTTGCTTGTCTAAGTTCTTTTTCCAATTTGTGAGCTCCATGACTGATTTGGGATCAGCTTTTTGCACCTATGGGGGATTTGCTTAATTTTAGTAAGCCTGCTTTATGCTAGATTCGAATTGCTCCTCATTCATTCGAATCCGTTATGTAATTATTTAATGATGCAACCTATTATGTTACAGGGTTGGATATTGTACACTTATTCAATACAGTTTAGTGTTCAGCTCATTATTTAGTCTCTTTTGTGAGTGATTTTGCATGTTCAATTGATAATTGTTGTGAGTAAAATTAATCTATCACTGGGTTCAATTTCCACAATTTGTAGGAGTGATAGTATTCCCATGCCGGAGAGGATTCCTGACACATGAAGAATTTTTTAGGTCTCTAGGAAGGCTAGTGAATTGATCTGGAGATTTAGCTGCTCACGCCCCCCTGATCCCAAAATTGTTGATAACTGCTCCGGATGAGCAAGAATGGATTTGATGATCACTGGGTACTAGATTATGATACCTATGATGATAATGGTGCTTGGGTTCTACAAGAAAACTTAGATCTGAGGACCCAACGAATGATTTGGGGTTTTGAAGCTAAAAACCCCCTTATGGCTGCGCACGTGCCCCTGCAAACAATCTTTGATGGATACTGTATAACTATAAAGGAATGAATAAATTTAAGAGTAGATTGTGAACCTCGCTGGTTTACCTTGGATGAGACTAGGGAAGATATCTCACTGCCGAAACCCCATTAACTAAAAGACGCCATATTCAACCCCAACTGATGTGGCCACACACTATGTTGCTACTCAAGAGATCCAAAATCATATAATAATAAAAAGTAAAGTATCCATTCACTTTATCTTCCTTTTATAACTTTCAACTACAAAACCCCTAATTTTTGACCTAATTAGATCACTTTAACTTCTAATTTGCAGTTGACTTGCATGCATGTGCATGGAGACTTAATCGGGTGCATGCATCATTAAATAATGCTTAGATGTCATGCATGCCAGTGGAATTTGGATCCAATGGCCCTCTTTGACCCAATTGTGATATAATATTGATGCCTTAGATTTTCTATAGATGACATTAGTCTTCAGTTGATTCCCTAACTGTTAGTACCCACTCGAACCTATGGGAATAAAATAGGTTAACGAGTGTTCTCAAGGTGGTTTAGTTGGAAGGGGACATAACAAAGGGTCTTACGACCTCTGTAGATAGAATTTAAGCTTTATTTATAGCTTGTGTGTAAATGGTAAAGCGTGGATTTGTATAAATTTTAAAGACCCTACAGGATTTTATCCTGGGTCATTTACTATAATGGAGGTTTATTAAATGAATGCAATTTGAAAATTGAGTGTCCATGCGATTTGATCCTGTGACCTCTATGCAAAATACATTGGTTATTTGAGTGATTATTGCACATGTATTATTATCGTGGTTTTTATTATGACATGTGATTTGGGATTGGACGCCCACAGGGGTCGATACTGCGACCTCTGTGTATCTAAAGGGATTTAAGTTATTAACTACAACCCACATACAAAACTGTGTATAGCGTGGGTTTAAAGAATGTAAAGAGACTCTACATTATTAAATCTTGGGTCGTTGTTTATGATGAGGGTTTATAATTTGATGACTGTGTATTTAATTTACTCATAGTTTTTATTACGTTAAACATTGTATATTTAAGGCATGTGATTTATGTTATGTGGAATGTAATATTGGATGGTTTGAATTAATATATTTATTCCATGGCTTTATATTGTTGACAATAGTATTATTGCTTATGTTGTGTAAAATTAACTTAGTATAGATATTATAAATCGTGGACCATTCGTAGGGTCTCGATGTGACTTGGTTTGTTAAATGGTTTATGATAATGTTTAATTATACAGACCTGGAAAGGTCTTTGTTGGTTTTTATCTTAGTTCTAGTATTTGATGTTTAATATTTATTCATACAATGGAAATATAATGTTGATAGATTAGAATTATATTTCTATTTTATACCCGATACTATATATATATATATATATATATATATATATATATATATTACTGGTTACTTTATTGTTATTATACTTAGTTAATGGTAATTTAAATCTAGGTTTTACTTTAAGCTTGGATCTGAGCTAGTATTTCATTTAAACATGACTCTGCTAACAATATGGAATTTGTCAGTAGATTAAATATAGGTAAATAAACAGCTAGGGATTTAATCTGATATAATTCCTAGTTTGTAAGAAAACAATATGAAAGCAATAAAAGACAATACAAAAGTAAAACTAAAAAATACCATATCCTTGATAATCTTGAAGCATGAATTAAATTACAGCCTAGGGTTATAGTTAAAAATGTAAACCCTAAAAGAATTAGACAAAAACCAAAGAACATAGGGCTAGAAAATATAATGTAAACATTTTCCTAGTATAGCCAGCACTTATTCTAGAAAATGAGATAGGAATTCGAGAACCTCATACCTGTAAATTGAAGCTCCTTTAATGGCTGAAACCTACAAACTCAACTAGCCAATATTAGCAATTTATAGGAAGATCTGACCATTGTATTATATGACTGGATAACTTGGGAACTACCACGTTCCACCCAACCATGACCCATAACAATTCTTGGTTTCAATCCGGAACCCCTCGAGCTAGTTCCAACATGCAAGTAGCTTAGATCTCCTAAGGCAGGGTTTCCCTAACTAGTATATCAGGTCTGGCTCAGTTCTCCTATTTTCCTTCTAGAAAAAAAATGTTCTCCAAGAAATCACTTGAGAAAAATAAGTAGAATAATGACTCCAAAAAGATAGATGAGATACCCAAGCCTCTCTTTGGCTTGGGACTTTATAGACAAAAAATTTAGTCAAAGGGGTTTCTTGATTTAACCATTTTTATTTAATTTGGGTATTTTTAATACTTTAACCTAGTAAATTTTAACTAGTTCCTATTTAGACTTTTTTAGGTATTATACTATTTAATTTTTCTATTAGTAATACTAATAATAAATGGAGCTTCTCCTTCTTTCTTTCATTATTAATATTATTACTATGTTTATTCTTTATACATAACATGTATAAAATATATAATGATATAACATTTGTTAAGATGTGTCTTTGGGTATCATATACTATGATCCCTAGACTTATGACGCTTTCTTCATTAGGGTCATTATGTAGATGGTTAGGTATACTAGACTAGGAAACTCTAAACATCCTTGCATGTTGGATTACCTCGTATAACATGGTAGTTCTTCAATACTTGATGAGAATAAAGAAATTCAAAATTTCATTTAATCACTTATAAATAAGTGTGATGAGATCAATATTTTTCTTGAGTAGTTTTAACTCGGGAATCATTAATTATTTTCAGTAACTCCTAGCGCTTACCAAATCCCATACTCAACGCTAAAAACAAGGAGTTACAAACTTAGTGCAAATCCATATCTCTTCACTCAGCAAGAATGCTAGGATGTACTTGTATGATACACCTAGAAATACAATGGCCAAGGGTTCGATGTTCCAGAGCTTATGCTCCACATCAACATGGAAGGCTCCAAGGCTTATTCCCAACACTTCCAATTTATCTTTTCATATGGTCTAGAGCTTCATGATCAACACAAATATAATAATACTCTTGTGCTTCAGAGCTTCATGCTCAATTCAATTACTCATATGCTTCAGAGCTTCTCGCTCAACACAAACATCAATTACTCATGTGCTCCAGAGCTCCTCGCTCAACACAAAACATCTCATCAATCATGTGCTTCAGGGTCCACACCCAACACCAACAAACATATATATATCATCAACAATTGGCTTACGCCCAATATATAAAACAAATCATCATGGTCATATGGAGTGGGGTATTTAACCCACTATATAAAAACATCAAGATAACATCATAATCAATAGGCTCATGCCTATAAGTGTTAGGTCCAAACTTCGGGATATTACAGTATGGTAGGATGTTGTAGGTTGGATGTTGACCCTGCATGAAAATGTACAAATTTATAAGATCGTGAACTTTCAAATCAATTATATACTCAAGTATTAAATACAATTTTATAAATATTAAAAATTATTTACTCACAAATCATGGACTCAATATCAATGTTTCCCATCATTTGTTCCACATTTGTCATTTCCTCATCACCTCCATGTTCTTCATTTCTTTCATTAATGTTCTCCTCAACATTTTCCATTTCTTCATCACCGTCATGTGCCTCCACATTTTTCATTTCTTCGACACTGCCATGTTCCTCCACATTTCTTTCCAATGCTCTATTTTTTCTTAACTTTCTCATGTTTTTCACGTTTTCTTTCTTTTCTTGTCTCTCCATCAATTTTGGTGCGATCATGTTTTGTTGCACCTATTCTTTTGGTTTCCCATGATATAAGAATTGAAAACCTAATCTCCAATGCCAAAAACCTGAAGTCATACTAATATGTTGGATATAAAATTGTACAATTAATTATACCAATTACAATATGACGTGAAAGCATAACCAAATTCACAATATTTCTCTTTGTAAAAATAAGAGTAATATGCTAAAACTAAATTCACCATGTCCCTTGTATAACAAAATGTAATATGACAAAACATAATATGCAAGTTGCTTAAAAAAAAGGGGCCAAAAACCAAATTTGCTTTTATCCTTAAAAAAAAAGCATTAATATGCAAAAAATAATTACACAATCTAATAAAAAAGAGTAATATACCAAAACATCCATCACCACAAAAAAACTTAAAACCTTAAAACATCCATAACCACACAAAAAAGTACCTTATAATTATCCAAACTCTAATATCCACACTGTAAATATCCACAGTACAAATATCCTAACCATAAATACCTCGAGTTGAATTTTTATGGAATTATATTTTCGGGCAAGAGTCTATATAAATCTCGAGCGAGAAATTTTATAATCTTGCCGAGAATCTCAGGCAGTTAATAGATTGACCCCTAAAAGATTCTCAGGGTTTAAATAATAAAACTATCGCCCGAGAGTTGTTTAATTCTTTCGACCGAGAGTTTAACCCACCTCTCGGCCGAGTATTTTGTTTAATGAGGGTTAATTTTCGAGCTAAATATTTCTCTTCCAAGAAATTAATATATTTCTCAGCCGATATTTTCTGGTTAATGAATACAAAAACTATTTCTATAGTTTTCTTAAATTTGTCACTTTCTCATTGTGGAAACACTGCAAAATCTAAGAATTACATGTCGTAGTTTATACCAATAGATTCATCATTGAATCTACTTTCTCATAGTATAGGAATTTGTGAATTTCATTAAGGATTTATATTTCTTACTATTTTTTTCTAAACACTATCATTATAAAATTCAGTGAGCTAAAAATTAGTCACAATGAAAATTCAAGATCATCACAATGATAGAAAAAAAGATGTAAAAACTCATGGGATGTTCCCTGCACTGTCCTATTCAAAATGGTAGTTTTAGTCTGTATGATAAGAGTCACATTTTAAAGAAAATGGGAGGACAAAAACATGTGCCAATAACACACCATTTCTTAAACATATATTATTTCGAAAAATAATAAAAAATAGTGTTTTGGTCTGAAAATCATCAACATATAGTCCATTGCAAAGTACAATCTGTGTATATTATGAATGTGCATTTGGTTTCCGTAAAATGAATAACCATATCTAATAAAAATGAAGGGCACACACACTACTCATTATTCAAAAAATAGGCTAAAAGTGTATACTGTTTTTTAGGAACACTGAGCATTCTACCTTTATAAAGGTGATTCTCTTTTCTAATGAGATATATAAATATTAAAGAATTCCTCTGTGCATTATTTAATTATTTTTGATCCTATGTGTTTGTGTGCAATAATTTTATTTTATATATATATATATATATATAAACAATCCAACAATAATATTATAAAATTAATTTTCTTGTCTTTTGTGTGACAAAATTCTCTATAATGGAGGGAATTTTCTCCCCTAATACATGTATATACATAATATATACATTAAATCTATATCCATCCTAAATGAATAATATTTTTTATGACAAATAAATTCTTTCTAGATTTGACTTTTCCATTTAAACTTGCTTAGGCTCATCATCACAATAATAGTTAGCTTTTCATTAGTAGGGAGAAAGTATAATCATAGTAGATTAATTTTCACTTGTAAGAAAATATTAATTCGTCCTCTTTCCTATGCAAATTATGTGTTTCTTTGCAACACTTAAGTCTAAACTTGACTTAGGTCAAAACTATAGCTTTAGGCCATCAAGTGAACATCAACAATTCATGATTCTCCTAATTCCCAAGGCATCAAGATGACACCCATCATCTGTAAGTGTATTCCGATGGATTCCTAGTCATCTACATGTCCCACTAGTGGATGATTTTTCCCCTATCATTACATTGAAATACACATTAGATTTTTAGGCATATTTATGTTATGTTATTGATATACTCGGTCGAAGACCCCACTGCATATGAACATGATGATTTGTTTTATATATTAGGTGTAAGACAATTGTTGATGATATATATATATATATATATATATATATATATATATATATATGCTTGTTTTGTGTTGGGCGTGGACCCTGAAGCACATGATTGATGAGATGTTTTGTGTTGAGCGAGGAGCTCTGAGCACATGAGTAATTGATGTTTTGTGTTGAGCGAGGAGCTCTAGAACACATGAGTAATTGAAGTTTATGTTGAGTGAGAAGATCTGGAGCATATGAGTATTATATTTGTGTTGAGCATGAAGCTCTGGAACACATGAAAAGATAAATTGGAAGTATTGGGAATAAGCCCTGGAGCCTTCCATGTTGATGTTGAGAATAATCTCTGGAACATCAAATCCTTGGCCATTATATCCCTAGGTGTATCGTACAAGCACATCCTCACATTAGAGTTGAGCGAAGAGCTCTGGAATCGCACTAAGTTTGTAACTCCATGTTTTTAGCGTTGAATATGGGCTCTGGTAAGCACTAGGAGTTACTCAAAAGAATTAATGATTTTCGAGTGAAAACGACTCGAGAAAACTATTGATCTCATTTGACTTATTTATAAGTGATTAAATTAAATTTCTAATTTATGTATACTCATCAAATACTGAAGAACTACCATGTTATACGAGGGAATCCAACATGCAAGGATTATTAGAGTTTCCTAGCCTAATAGACCTAACCATCTACTTGATGACCTTAATGAAGAAAGTGTCATAAGTCTAGGGATCATAACACATGATGCCCAAAGAAAAATGTTAACAAATGTTATATTATTATGTGTTTTATACATGGTATGTATAAAGAATAAATATAGTAATAATATTAATAATATAAGAAAGAAGGAAAATATTCATATATTATTATTTATTACTAAAAGATAATAAATATAATAATACCTACAAAGGTCTAAATAGGAACTAGTTAAAAGTTCCTAATTTAATGTATTAAAAATACCTAAATTAAATAAAAAGGGTTAAATCAACCAATCAAGGATTCTTGATTTAACTGCCCCTTTGACTGAAAAGTTTTTCTGTAAATTTCCAAGCCAAATAGAGGCTTTGGGATCTCATCTATCTTTTCGGAGACATTATTCTGCCTGTTTATTCTCAAGAGAGTTCTTGGAGAACATTTTCCTAGAAGGAAAAAGGAGAACTGATTCAGAACTAATATACCAGTTAGGGAAACCTTACCTTAGGAGCTCTAAGCTACTTTCATTTTGGAACCAACTCAGGGGGATCGAAATTGAAACCATGAATGGTTTCGGGTCATGGTTGGGTGGAACGTGGTAGTTACCAAGTGATTTAGTCATCTAATATAGAGGTCAGATCTACTTATGAATTGTTAATATTTGTTAATTGAGTGTGTAGGTTTCAACCATTAAAGGAGCTTCAATCTTCAGGTATTAGGTTCTAGACTTCCTATTTAATTTTCTAGAATAAGCACTGGCTATATTATGCAAGAGTTTGGATTATATGTTCTAACCCTAGGTGTTTTTGTTTTCCCTGTCAAATTCTTTTAAGGGTTTACATTTTAAATTATAAACCATAGGCTGTAATTTAATTCTTATGCTATATTTATCCAAGATTTTGTTCATTCAGTTTACTTCTCTTATTTAATACTTGTTTAAAATATTTATCAAGGGTTTTCACTTTTAGTTTTACTAGTGTATTGCCTTTTACTATTTAAACCTTATTTTGCTACAAACTAGAAGTTATATCAAATTAAATACATAGCTATTCATTTGCCGAAATACTCTACCAGCAGATTTCATATTGTTAGCAAAGTCATGTTATAAATAACTAAAACCCAACAAATATATATATATATAATCAGGTACAAACAAAGGATATAATTCTAAACTATTAACACTATACATTACATCTAAGAATAACCATAATCTTCAATTACTAAAGTTAAGATAAGAACCATCCAATACCTCTCAGGGGTCGCATAATAAACTCATGCTAATAACTAATATAATTCTTCTGAAAGCAAAAATTATCATAAGCCAATTAACAGTCCAAGTATCGAGACCATATAAATGGTCCACAATTTCTAAACCTCTATTCTAGCTACATCTCCAAAGAATAAGCAATAATATTATTATCAAAATTATAAAGCCATGGCATAAAATAAAATTTCAAACCATCTAAATATTATAATCCACTTAACAGAAATCATATGCCTCAAAATAAAAGGTCCAACATAATATTACTTACAACAACCAAAATATCGTTACAGAACTAATTTAAAAACTATATAATTATACAAGAGATCACATGATCAAATCCTGTGGGCTCTTAAGCCCCAAATCACAACCCATATAAATATAGACCCTCATTACAACAATCGACCCAATATCAAATCCTGTAGGGTCCTTAAACAATTATACAAAGCCAGCTTATACACAGTTTATACGCAGGCTATAAATAATAACTAATTATTTACACATAGGTCATAAGTCCCATTGTATTTCTTATATGCTGTAATCCATGGCCATGGCCCCATAAATAACCAATAGTGAACTAAAATAACTATTCAATGTTTAAAACACTGTCAACAAAAAAAACTACAACAATGATTTCCAATACAGGGTTTATACCCACAGACAGTAATACATTTCATTTACGCATTATAAAAACAAATTGTAAAGTCTAAATCTATTTCACTATCACAGCTACAATGGTGAGTGCCAAAGCCATTCATGGCGTGGCCCCAATGCCATCGATGCTGACTATTAGTCATTCTTTTAACCAATATAACCAACGAAGGAAAATTCCACATAAACCACAAGCATAATAACCATGGAAATAAACACAGTAATTGTATATTGTAATCAACGCAACATAAAATTATAAGCGCAGTCTCTATAAAATCAACGAATGCAAAATACACACGGTCCATGAATAATAACCATTAAAATCAAATGCAACATATATTCACAAACTCATTCATTTTAATCCATTAATAGTTTACACATTAGGTTGCTTATGGCCTTGCAACATTGCAAGCAATGATGCTTCCCATGGCCAATTTAAATAACCAAAACATTAAATACCAAATTGCATAGATCCTATCAAGGTATTTACCAAGGCCTCTTTTGATTACACCAAGTGCCATTAATAAACCCTTGTACATTTAATTAATTCAAAAGGAAGGAGAAATTGAAAACCCCAACATTTAAAACCCCCGATACCTGTAGCATTCCAATGCAGAGTTCCTCTAAGTTACAGTCAGACCCCCAAAACCCAAACGTATCCATCAAACATCATATTCAAGAAACCCAACCTACGATGAGAGGCAACTCAATCACAACCACAATACCATAAGAGGAAATTAGTAAATACTTGCATAGTAGGATTACCAAGGGAGTATGGCATTGCCATGGCCTTTCCCATGAACCATGACTCACTCTTTTCCTTTCCCCTCTGCAACCATGCAACAGAATGAAAGCACGATGAGAAGTAGGATATGGTAATTTGAGCTACAAAAAGAAACTGATGTGCAAAACCAACCACATCTTACATGTCTGCTAAAACCATCGAAGTCATTCTCTTTCATTGAAACCAAGCTGATAGAAAACAACAAGTAATGCAAAATAATCAATGAAGTACATAATCAAGTATTTAGTATACACAGTAATACGTAACCATCATAATAAGCATAGTAAACAACATTACGGCATCATGAGTAAATACAATAATAATCATAACTGAAAGTAAGGAAGTAGGACGTAAGAAAAGATTACGACAAAACAACAATACAAATAGAGTACAACACATTCTGCAAGTCTGATAATGTCCAACATAGGTAGTTTTGACTAGCCTAATAATTTTATTTTTATTTTCAAGTTTTGGGGACATTACATAAGATCACAACCATTCTACAACATTCACCGGTGGGGCCTTGGAATTGAGAAACTCAATAGGAACTATTACATATTTACAGTTTCATATTGATTATAAGAAGGTAAGAGTCAATATGATATTGAATCAGCCCCCTTGAAATGACACTATCCTCAATGTTCTTATCTTCTAACCAATATTTTCAACTTTCCAATATGACAGTTCCTTTGAGAAATACAGTTATTCTCACAAAATTTTCAAAACATTTGAACCTTCAATATTTCCTTTGGAAGTATTCAAGATCCTTTGTTTTGAGTCACTTATGGTTCACATAATATTCATTTTCGGGGTGAAAAAGCTCAAAGTGTTTTAAACCTTGCATTTACTTCATTTCGTAAGGTACTTGTAATAGTATCCATCATTGTAAATTATATGTTTAATTCATATACAGTGTAGGATACTTTTCTATCTCATAATTATCATTCAAAGAAACAATATGAAAACACTTACCTCATGTATGTCAATGATGTACCAAAGTAGTTCGTTTGAAATTTATTTAGAAGTTCTCACGATTATACATGAGGGTCATCTATTGACTGAACCACCGGTTCATGTGCATACCTCCTCAACTTGTGTGTACATAATTCTTTCAATATGAGGAAACTACCTTTCATTTGGATATTTAAATCTCTTTAGGATGTGTACACAATCAAGATTCCTCCACATTTTCTTCACATAGCATTTCTTGTTTAATCATTATATTTCTTATTATTATTTCAATTTGCTTGTTCTTAACTTTGAGTGTCATTATCAAATCTTATTACGTATTGTAATGGTTTTTCATATACCAACAACCATTCCTCTTTATTCTAGGATATTAGAAATACTTCTTCTTTTCTGTGATTCAATTTACTTTGGATCAAATAGCCAGTATTTGGTTTAGTTCTATGAACATAGCCTTTTATGTACACCAGAGACATAATAGTCGATACTTGATTGCTCATTTCAAGTACCTCTCAATGCACTAGGAACTAGAATAAATTACAGTATTCCGGACTACCTCTCACCACTTTGTAATTGAATGAAACATACCTCTACTATACATTCATACCCCATTCAATTCTAAGATAATCTATTATGTATACCAGCTACATAATAGTCGATACTTGATTGGGATTTTTAATTACCTCTCAATGCACCAGGAACTAAAATAAATTATGGTATTTAGGAATACCTCTTAGTACTTTGCACGGGGATGAAACATACATCTGCTGCACATTCACCCCCATGTGAATACTTTCACAAAATGTATTGGAATTCAACATAAGTCTATTGCACATTCATAACCATGTGAATAATTTTACAAGACATATTTATGATTTCCTCCCCTGAACCATACTTGACTTCTTTTACTTTTTAGCTTCTTTCGTAATTTACATTCTTGAATTCAATTAAAATTAATCTATTACATTAGTTTTACAATTATCCCTATTAAGTATTTTATTCTTTTGTGAGCTTCATCCCCTTTCACCTACATTTCTTAAATATAGTCATTCATATAATCAATGTGTTTTCAAAAAAAAAATCAAGTAGATTAAATAATATAGATGATGTAATCATTAATAATATTGGTTGTGCTAGAGATTCCAAATCAATACCAAACCAAATGTATAGTAATTCTAACATTATTGATGTTTTAAAGTTCGCAACTCAACATCATGTCACATGTATCACATTCATTCAATATTTTATCAACAAAGGTACTTATCCAATCTTCTAATCATCATATTTTGTATTTTGATGCTACAAGTATCTTTGTAAAAGTTATGTATATCATTTCAATCGACAATTTCAAGTCATCGGTTATTCCTACCATCTATTCCTATGTTTGTCATGGATATAACATGTACACAATACATATACTTAAAAATTAAAATATTTTAATAGGGCTATAGTTACTTCTTGAAAATATTAGTTCCTAAGCTGAGAACCTCCTACAAGTTTATCAATAGAATATTTCTATAAGTCCACTAGTTTATACTCTATTATTCTTTATTTAAATGTATACTTAAAATTTATCCATATTCTAAATGCAATATTTCTATTCATAATTCTTATAAAATATATATGCATACCTCCATTAGCATCTTCTATTATAAAATGAGACAATATAGGAATAGGAATTGTAACATCTAGGCTTCTTTACATTTTCTTTTCACATCACACAAAACTTAAATTCCTTTATTTCCTTATACCACAAAATTTCATAATCAACTATGAATCTCCATGCTTTCAACATATTTTGTAATAGAATTGCATATCAAGGTAAACATTGTTACCTATTTCAAATAAA
The DNA here is from genome assembly GCA_001517045.1 of Pseudotsuga menziesii. Classification (NCBI taxonomy): domain Eukaryota; kingdom Viridiplantae; phylum Streptophyta; class Pinopsida; order Pinales; family Pinaceae; genus Pseudotsuga; species Pseudotsuga menziesii. The sequence goes on from LPNX010833676.1 coordinate 350,959, forward strand.
TGACCTTTAACGTACCTCATATACTTGAATGTCCAAAGTACTTTACTATCATTGTTATTATCTTTTATGGTATTATTCACTAGAGGAAATTTCAATTTAAAATGGGCCTTCCAAAAATAATACAAATTACATGTCATAATGTATTAGTCAATCAAAATGATTTAAAATTAAAAAAGGGAGCACCTCTTAAACAATTTTTTAATATAAATTTGGGGATAGGTATCATAAAAAAAACTATTTTTTGTTTGTATTTTTGACATATATCCTTGTGTTTTTACTGAAATTTCAATTGGGAAAGCTTGTTGGATGCGGAATTAAATTTTTCATCCAACGAGTACCCACTCGGTATACTTTTGATAGGCCCCGCTACCCCAAAAACAAGAAATACCTAAAAAAACGTGATGATGACATCATCATCATGTTTTTTCAGGTATTTCTTGTTTTTGGGGTAGCGAGGCCTATGAAAAGTATACCGAGTGGGTACTCGTTGGATGAGCAATTTAATTCCGCATCCAACAAGCTCTTCCGATTGAAATTTGAGTAAAAACACAAGGAGATATGTCGAAAATACGAACAAAAAAGTAGTTTTTTTCTTTTTCTCCTCCAAAATTAATAAATATTATTTTATTATTTTAACTATTATTTTATTAATTTTACTTAGGAGGCCTATTTTGAGTTGAAATTTCCTCTATTGGTTTATCCATCCTAAAGAATAAGGCTAGATGTTGTTCCATCCTCCCTTACTCACATGAAAATAAGTATCAATTACTATCTCATGTTTGTATTATGCAGTTGTAACCTTATACTTGTGTAAACACATGGCATCTGTTAATTTACAATAGTCATTCTATGATTGCTAAAATCATTTTAAAATTATTCTTTGAAATTCCAAACATTAATTCTTATAAATTTCTTAACCATGTATGTGCTATTAAATTTTCTTATAATTAAATCGAGTAATTAACATAGAATCTTACTCCACTAGTTTTGTTCACTACATGTATGTAAAACTAGTGCACTAGTTCAAAAAGGTTTTTTTTTTCTATGGTTAAGCCGATAAGGCCACAAAGTGTTGCAACATTGCTCTCATACCATTTGTAATTAACCCAAGTTCCTTACTTTTATTTAGGGAAATGGGGTATAAATGTTTTCTTTAAGATAATGTCCACAACTAATTGGTTACTATCACTAATTATTGAATAAGTATAATCAAGATCACATTTCCAACAATTCTACTCTTATGTACAATAAAACATATTACAATTTCTTCCCTTCTCGGTCATGAATTGGGTTAACAGTATTAATCAAAAGAAACCATACCTTTCAACGAGATATTTATAAAAAAATTACTCTGTCACCCTTCACATAAGGACCTGAGAGCTTTAGTGCTTGTCTACATGTGAACTCCATGTTCTTGATTGCCAATATCATGCTTCAAATACAATCCACATAAGATACTTAATTATACCCTTTGCTAAGCATATTCACTCCACAAGTTAATTAACTACACTCATAAAGTACTATATTTCAAAATATTTAATCAATTACATATGGACTAGACATCAAATCTTAATCTAATTTATGATAAATAATTGGAATGAGTATTTCCATATTAATTAGTTATATAAAGCACTTCCCCCTTCAAGTACCATGGGTGAGGTAGGGATAATACCTATCTGTGGTCAGATAAACTATATGCATATGCGACACATGAAAACATTCATTAAAATTAATGCCTACACATAACACACTAAATCATGTTCCAAAGCATCTTTACACTTAGACAAATCAACTAGCCTTTCTTACATAATTATTAGAACATAAATAGCTACCCAACATACTTTCAGATAAACTATTATTATGGTTCATTGTATTATTTCTTACTCATAATAGATATGATCAACTAATTATTATGGTGATTGGGTATTCTACTTTAACTGTATACTACATACATCATCCATATTTGACCTGATCAACATAGTTATAACAATATTTAAACACTATTGATAACATGCTCTCATATACATTGCATGAAAAATTAGAAGGTTACCCTACAAGCAATGAAGCATTTATAGGATAATAACTTACTCATTGAAAGAGTGAAATGATAATATTAATTTAAATAAAGAACCCCCCCCCCCGCCTTAAAGGTGTTTTTGAAGTCATTTTTTAGAACCCCCCCAAAATTCACGAGAATTAGACTTTTGGGGAGGGTGTTTTCAAACCACCCCCAAAAGTTTGATTCTCATGAACTTTGGAGGGTGTTTTTCAAAGACCTCCATAAAGATATTTTTAAGGTGATTTAAAAAAAAAAAACCTTTAAAAGTCTTGAGAATTGAACTTTTCGTAGAGGTCTGTAAAAATCCTCCTCCAATTTTTAAATTCTTGTGACATTTATAGGGGGTTTTAGAAAGACCGCCCCTAAATATATGTTTCAAGGTAGTTTTTCAAGAACCCCCCCTAGAAGTTTAAAAAAAAAACTTTTGGAGGTTTTTTTTAAAGATCATTGACAAAAGTTCAATTTCCATGACTTGGGGCAGG
>LPNX010833676.1:353650-475100 GCA_001517045.1 Pseudotsuga menziesii
CCACTGATTACCCTATAAGTGACCCCTAATTAACCTCATAATTGCCTCATAATTACCCTAGTCAACCACTAATAGCACCTAAATTACCCCATAATTACCCTCAATAATCCATGCTTACCACTAATTAACCCTTGATAACCTCTAAATTGTATCTAATTTTTAGGAAGGAAAAGCTCATGGATAAACCCAAGGGATGCTTCAAAACATTCATAGATGGCATATTCCCTGGTAAACCCATTGATGCAGACTAGTGTGCGTCAGACATAAAGATTCAAAATGGGCACATGCTGCCATGAACCTGACTAAATGACCAACATGTTCATAAACCTTGGTTTAACTAAGCCCTTGGGCTTAAATGGCCCCTACTTACCCATCATTGACCCATAATTGCACTGATTTGACCAATAATTGACCCCTAATTATCACATATTAACCCCTAATTGACCCCCTAATTGACCCCTTATTAACCCCTAATTACCACAACTAATTACCCAATAATTACCATTAAGTTACCCTTAATTAATCATAAATTACCATAAATTACCCTTAAATGATCACTAATAAACCCTTAATTACCCTTCATTTATCCATAATTACCCATAAATGACCTCTAACTCTAGATGGGGACCGAGTCCATCACATAGGCCTTATAGAGGGAAATGTTTGGCTTGTGAGTGGGATATGGTGGCCATTTTGGGATGTATAACACCATGATTTTTTTTAACTACTAGGCCATGGTTTGGGATTAAAGTCTATGGCCTAAGTTCATATAGTTTCCTCTAGGTCTCAAGGGTCATGTGTAGTGCCCCAAACAACCACACATTCCCTACACATGAAATATTTAGCATATGACTGAGATATGCCACATCATTTTCAGAATTAACATACCAAGTATGGTTCTTGATACCCATTCCATGGTCTAGGGGAAAAGGAAAGGCACTATTCAATAACATATATTTCTATGGGGATCACATGCTATTTTTTGTCACTTCAAGCATCACACATGACCATAATACATAACCTTTGGCCTCTAGTTTTGATACCATGGTGATTTCAAGGTTTGAAATGCATGATAAGTGCATAGTTCACTGCAAAAACCTAGGTTCTAAATCCATGGAATCTATCTCTAATCCCTACATGCCATGTGTGGAGCATTAAGCCACAACATATGCCATGCATATAAAATATTTGGCATGTGATTAATATGCGGTGTCACATTTGAAGATTTAGTACACCAAGGATGGTCCTCGGGACCCAAGTCATGGTCCATGCTGAAGATCCAAAGTTTTAGTCCATAACATGTGGCTTTCGGGTTCTATATAGGACATCCATGAGGCCCTAGCCCATGTTTTCCCTATGACATGGATATGGTGATCATTTTTACGTGTGTCACATCATGGGTGCTTCTTGGTCACTAATCCATGGTTTGATACAAAATGGCATGTTTTTGGGATAAAACATTTGTCTATGGGGCTCATGGTCTTTTCATAGTAACCCACATCATTTCATAGGGTCTATGTAGGGAATCCTAGGCCTACATGTGATATGGCCACCACATTGAGTAGGGACACACTAGGGATGGATATTGAGGACCATCCCATGGTATAAGGAAAAATATAAGAACTTATGCTATCATGGTCCATTTGTAGGGCCCTACACATGATTACTTTACCTTACAAGTCAGATATGGTAGCCATTTCAATATTTGTAACATTGATCATGATGGTTCTTGTGGCCTATACTATGGCTTGTGAACTAAATTTAGGGTCTAATTCCACATTAATTTTCTATGGAGTTGATGGTGCATGCATGTTAACCTAGACTACCACAAAAGAACTATGTATGGAATATCTAGCCTACATGTAACATTAATTGCTTTTGTGGCTCACGATTGATGTGTTGTAAGGCCTTAAGACATCAAATAATTTTTATAGAAGGAATATTCTTTTAAATACACATGGGATATGTTGATATTTTGAGATTTGTAACACCAATTTCGTATGTATTTGTAATAAATCTCAAAATACCAATTGCTTACGGGGTCATGGACCATTGTGATTCCATTGAACATCACATATCATGCATCTACATATGAAATCTCTAGTCTATATGTTCAGAGACATGGTCATTATTTTGAGAACTTGCAAATAGCGGATGGTTCATGATGCATGACTTAACATATAGTCAAAACTATGGTCTTAAGTTATAACATTTTCCTCTAAATCTCATGGTCCATATGTGTGGCCCCAAAATTAGAACAAGATGGTCAGTTCCTATTGAGAATGGTTTCCATTGATGTCAAAGGAGTTCATTAATGACAAAGGAAATGACATGACATGTATGATGATGTGACATGTGTGATGAGGTTGCAAAGCCATACGATGATGTTCTAGTGCTCCCATGAAGTCATTTTTACAAATTGACACCATTTTGTAAAAATATGGAAAATTACTAAAACTCTTGTTGAAACTCCTGAAATTCACTAAGTATAGGAAAATTAGAGTTCATTAATGACAAATGAATAGCAAAGGAAGTGATGACATGGAATGTGGCATGTGTGATGATGTTTCAAAGTCATATGATATTGGTCTAGTCCTATCATGAAGTCATTGTTACAATTTGACACCATTGTGTAAAAGTATGACAACTTGCTTAAACTCTTGCTGAAACTATGAAAATTTGACTAAGTATAAATTCTTCTTAATCTACCCAAGGGGCCTCTGTAAAATACATGCCACCTTCTGTATTTGATGAATTAAATGATTATGAGGATACAAAAATCTATATTTTTTTCTTGTGAATATAACCATATGATTGGTTTATCAATACAATCTCTGAAGGTGAAGTTATTAGTATGCCAAAAGTGATTTCCGACATGATTTGCATTGTTTCACTTCTGGTAAATCTTCATAAGTGGCCTCGATAAAATTCCCTCTATATTTTGTAGGATACAGATAAAAGTTATATGATACCATCAGGTTTTATCTTGTAGATGTGTGCATCTCACCATGGTCTCAATTCCACTAAAATCTATTTGAAGAAAAAGTTACAAGTATTCCAAAATGAGGTTTCACATTGTTTTGGGAAATTTGCTTAAAATTGACTTTGAAAAATCAATCTAAGTTTCCCTAGTAAAATTCCCAGCATATCTTGTAGGAAACTGATAAAAATAATCTGATACCATCAGGATGTATCTTTTTAATGTGTGCATCTAAACATTGTCTTATTTTTCCTAAAAAGTGCTTGAATACAAAGTTATAGGTCTACCAAAACAGGGTTTCAAGTTGTTTTACACCTGTTCATGAAAATGTACATTTCCATAATGAAGAGATACATTGTTGAAAATGTTTTAATGAATGGATACAATGATCAAAAGACACAATGGTTCAAAGACACTATGAAATAAGTATTAAAACATAAGTTCAAAGCGAAAGAAAATGTTTCAACAATCCAGATCAATGTAACAACAAGAGAAGATGTCTAGTTTTTTTTTTTTCTTTTTTTCTTTTCGGGGGGTGGGTCATCAAAAAAGCATTATTGTTTTTGCAATTCTATCAACTTCGACCAAAGTAATATTATATTTGTATTTAGAATTTCATTTTGTAGTAAAAACAAAACTTGTAGATAATTGTGTTAGCTTTCTATTGGTTATTTTTTTGGATTTTTTTTATTGGCATTTGACATGTCATTTTTGCAATTGTTTGATAGTATGTTCTTAATTAATGAAATTATGATAAATAGTAATGTTTTAGACAACATTTTATTCATTATCAAACTATTGTTCATTAAAATCAAAATATGTTATGATGATCTAGATAGATTGTACTAAAATCTGCCTATACGTTTGTATCTAGCAATTGCATACAATAATTATTATAATTTTTTGAAGTGGACCAATCTGAAAAACTAGCATAAAACTGACATGTTTATTTGGAAAGAACATATTCCCTAATTTCCAATTCAAAACAAAAAAACTAAAAGCACCCTTTTGAAGACAACACATCAATGTTTTCTACCATGATTTTTCTAAATTTTTTCATCGTGTCTTTAAGAAGTTATTGTATTTTCATTTCAATGAATTCTATTAAATTTTGAAAAAATAAAGACACCTTCTAAGAAATATAATAAATAAAATTAGTGGATCACACCAAATTCAACGAAATTTGCATCTATAGAAAGTAGATTGAATTATCCAACTAATCGTATTATTTCTAAAGAGAAATTCTAAGTATTTGATATGATCCAATCTCTCCGAAATTGGAAGAAGAGTAAAACATGGGATGGCATCCCATTTCTGAAAATTTTCACGATTTCGGTGAAACTAATCTTTCGGCGGAATGCTAGTTTTAATGGGTGGAAAATAGTTCGGCCAAAAAAAACCTGAAGCCTTTTTTTGAAAAAAAAATTGGATTCATATTTATAAAAATCATGTATACACATATTTTTGCACTTTTTAAAAGATCACCATTTTACATAGTTATAGAGTGATGTTCGGGACAATGCACCCTTGTAACCTAGGGTCTCTGGGGTTACCAACTTACTAATACACTTGCATACAATCATCCTATGTAGAAAATGAATTAGGAATAGGAAGGAATATTCGCATACCCGATTTATGAGGGTTGATCCAATATTGATCTTCTCCTTTTTCAGTATATTCCAAAGCTTACAGGGCTTCTCCAATTCACCTGTAAATAAGAAATTCTTCTAGCAATATCGTGTATATATATATATATATCAATTGTTAATGAGATACATGTTCATAACAAAATAATCAAAACAATTCATTATTCGTCATATACAAGAATGCAACAATACAAATATTGGAAGAAGAACTTTCTTTATTAATAAACAAAGAATGGTGAGATTACAACCCAGCTTTTGAAACAAGAACTCCTCTACAAACCGAGGACACTAAGTTCTTCTTCTCCAATATGTCTGAAGGCATACCACTAGCATAAATTTTCTCTTCTAAGAATGATTGGTTAGCCCCATCCCATGGCCTCTATTTATACATGAGGAAATAGAGTGGTTTCAAAGGTTAGGATGGTTGAGACAATTGAGATAGTTATTGATTAAGGCTCAACTGATCTTGACTAATCATGATTTATATTTTTTAACATTCAATTAACATACACGCGAGTATATATATAGGGAAGGCGTGTATGAAATGTTCCTTTCTTTAAGGAAACTTGTGTGTCCAAGGTACACATGGATTTCAATGTAAATAGTCATGTATGACACGTAGGTTGCAATGCAAATAGTCGCATGTGCATCCCTAATCTCCAAATGAAAATATATTAAGCTGGTCAGGAGTTTATGTATCAATGGTCATGCACATCTATAGTGTTTTGGATACTTTAATCATATTTGTCCTTTTGTGTCCCGACATATTGGATGTTAGTACTCAGACAGAGAAGTGCCATTTTGGTTGATAATAGATGCCCACTGATGTATGAGGTTAGAGGGTAACGATGGCCGAAATACATTAAAATATTTTAATCTTGGAGAACTCAATTGTCCAAGGAAGCAGAGGAAGTACCTGAAACAAATACATATCAATGTCATATACAAAATCATATCTAAGGATGCCATTTTCAATATAATGGAACAATATCTCCTTTACAATGTTTGATTACATCATGTGATACAGCTACAAGACCGCGTATATTACAAAGGTGGATCGAAGCCACAATATACAATGATGAGTCCTCAAAATCTGAAAGTTGTGTAACTGAACATAACATGATCTTGTACAACTTAGGTTAGAGATGTGAACCTAAGGTCTTCATTGAAATCCAAAGGAACCAGTACAATACTTACCATGTGAATATACGTGCTGAAGTTGAACATGGAAAGAACTCAACAAAATGTCAGACAATGAGTGAAACTAAAAACTGAAGCAAAGGAGTTCACCAATAATGATAGTGAATCCTAAGCTACCATCGTCAAATCTCTAGGTCTTCATCTTCAGGAAGTACTTATGAGAAACCATACTATGATGAGGAAGGCAATGGATCCTGCAACAGATCACAAGAGTGAATAGGAACTATATACGAGAAGGTAGACAAAATAAATACTCAAATAGTATAATGTTGGAATTAGGATAATAATCAGATGAAGGGATAGACCATTGAACAATGAGCACGACACAAAGATGACCCAAGGAAGCTTTTAACTTGCAGATAGGAAAACTAGACTTATCTGTCATGTGGGAGACATGATAATATTCCCCATGTATAAAGGACAAGTGGAGGAGTAAGGAACTCGAAGTAATAGCTCAGCTGAAAGCATAAACTGAAACATGAGTATCAAAATTTTCAGAGAGTGCAATGTGCAAGGATGACATGCTACCACTTTTTATAACCCAAAGAGAGTAGTTCCTCCTTATCTTTTCTTTTAAATTTTAATGAGTCTAGGAAATTCATCTTAGGCCTCTCTTCATTTTTGACATGCTTGAAGAGGAGGGAGAATAATTCTTGGTAATATTACTTATCCATGTATTTTACGAGCCTGAACTAGTACATGCTCGTTGGTGTTTTTCAATTTTGAGAGTCTGAAAACTTCGAAGAAGATTCTAGAGGGGCTGATTTCTCATATAATTTAGTCTCCTTAGGCCGGAAAAGTATAAAACAATCCACTAAAGAAATCTCTTAGCTTTTGAAGAAGTAAGGTGCACCTTTTTATTACTTAGTCACGAAGGTACAAAAAAGGTTAAACTACAACCTACCCAATGCTCCTTCAAAAGCAGCATATAACTTAAGTTTTATGAGTGTGAAGGAAGGCAATATCACTCAAAAATATCCATTTGATTATGAGACTCATGGGGCTTACAACAGTAAACTTGATGCTTTGTTCTCTAGGGTTTAACGAACATGACAAAGACACAAAGTATGATCAGAATCTTTTTCATGTTTGGGTCCAGAGCACGAAAAAGAGAAAACTAAGCTCATACTGAGGGTTCCTTTTCCGTAAATTTAGTCCCCTACATCCGGAAAAGTGATAAACCTATTCCTGAGAATAATATTCTCAATTCCAAAGGAAAGAGAGTGTTCCTTTTTCGTATTATTCCACATGGTCCGAAAAAGCGATAACCTACCACCAATGTGGATTCCCATTCACATATTCTTAATGAGCCTAAGCAAACAAGTTTGCTCAGCAGTCAAGTCTATTTTGAGGAGTTAGACCTAGGCCGAAAGAAACTCCATAAGGGCAGGGAGCCTTATAAAATTGAAAGCTCGTAAAAAGAAACCAATAATGAGGCTCAATTCACCATGAAAAATAGCTAAGAAAGCTCCCCAAAACCTATGACAAATGCGGCATGAGTACCTAAAAGACAACAAAGTGATCTAAACTAGGGTACTCTTGAAAAGGAGGCCCTATCAACACAAGAACAATGATGTAGACGAGGTAAAAATGGTTAAACACCATAGTCCATGGTCAAATAGGTAATCCTAGGGTTAAAGACGGATAAGGTGTAGCTTCTCTTCTTTCTTTATTCAATTATATAATTAATCATAATTAATTATTTTTACACACTATGTATAAAATACATAGTATTAAAATACTTGTTTAACATTTGTCTTCAGGCATCATGTATCATGATCCCTAGACTTATTGATCCCTAGATAGATGGCTCAGGTCTACTAAGCTAGGAAACTCTAAACATCCTTGCATGTTGGATTTCCCACGTATAACGTGGTAGCTTTTCAGTACTTTGATGAGAATACAAAAAATTGAAATTTCATTTAATCACTTATAAATAAGTATGATGATGATCAATATTTTTCTCACGCCATTTTCGCTTGAAAGTTATTAAATTCTTTTTAGTAAACCCTAGCACTTACCATAGCCCATACTCAATGCCTAGAGTAGGGAGTTACAAACATAGTGAAATTCCAGAGCTTTCATTCAACACTAAATGCTAGGATGTACTTGTACGATACACCTTGGGATAAAATGGCCAAGGATTCAATGCTGCAGAGCTTATGCTCAACATCAACATGGAAGGCTCCAAGGCTTATGCCCAACACATCCAATTATCTTTTCATGTGTTGCAGAGCTTCTCACTCAACACAAAGGTAAGTACTCATGTGCTCCAGAGATTCTTGCTCAACACAATACTTCAATCACTCAAGTGTTCCAGAGCTCCTTGCTCAACAAAAAACATCTTGTCAATCATGTGCTTCAGGCTCCACGCCTAACATAAACAAGCATATATATATCATTAATAATTGGCTTATGCCCAATATATAAAAACAAATCATCATGTTTTACATGCAGTGGGGTCTTTGACCCAATATAGAAATAAAACATCAATATAATCTTCATGATCATTAGGCTCATGCTAATAAATGGTAGGTCCAAAATTTGGGATATTACATCCCTCCCCGTTTAGTACAACACCGTCCCTGTTGTTCTAGGGACTCTGAATGATATAATGAAACAAGGCGGGGTAAGACTTTCTCATGGTGGCCTAATTCTCCCAGGTAGACTCATCTACCTCAAATTGCTTCCATTGCACTTTCAATTGGACTACAGTGCGCTTCCAAAGCTACACTTCTCTCTTGTCCAAGATATGCAAAGGCTTAGGGGAAAATTCCCCCTCAGGTTCCACCTGTATTAATGACCAATCAATGACATGCTTAGTGTCATAAACATATTTCTTTAGTAAAGATGAATGGAAAAAATTATGAACTCTTACGTGCATAGGTAATGCTATTTCATAACCCACTGGTCCTTTTTTGGCCAGAGTTTCAAAAGGTCCACAAAGTCTAGGTGCTAACTTACCACACCTACCCAAGCTCAACGAGCTCCATTTTGCTTTCATTTTCAAGTAGACATGCTCACCTACTTGATAGTCTTTATCTTTTCTTTTCTTATCCGCATAAATTTTCTGATGGTCTTGTTCCTCTTTAAGGTTTCCCTAGACCTTGGTAACTAAATGTTCCAAGTCCAATAATAGGTTAGGCCCTAACATGAGTCGATCCACCGGACTATCCCAAGTAACTGGGGTCCTACACTTTCATCCATAGAGTACCTCAAAATGACTCATCTTTGCGGAAGCCTGATACCCATTGTTATATGCAAACTCTGCAAGGTGCAAATAGTCCTCCCACTTGGTGGGGTTGCTCATGACATACATTCTAAGAATGTCTTCAAAAATTTGGTTTACTCTTTCAGTCTTCCCGTTCATCTGTGGGTGATAAGAAGTGCTAAATTTCAGCTGCGTCTCTAATCTAGAGAATAAAGATCTCTAAAAGTTTCCTATAAACTTAACATCTCGATCAAAGATAATTGATTTGGGTATCCCATGCAATCTAACTATCTCTTTTAGGAAGATATCAGCAATGTTCATGGCCTTGTAGGTCGATTTCACAGGGATGAAGTGTGCTGCCCTTGACAACTTTCCAATGACTATGAAGATGGAATCAATTTGCTTCTTGCTTTTTGGCAAGCCAGTAATAAAATTGATACCGATAACCTCCCACTACCATTCCAGAATGGGAAATGGCTATAGAAATCCTGAATGATGCTGGTGCTCAGCTTTAACTAGCTAGCATTCCTGACATTTCGCAATAAACACTACAATATCGGCCTTTAACTTAGGCCATACAAAGTGTCTCTTGATGGCAGATATCATATTTTGATATCCCGAGTGCCCCATGAAATTATGTGAGGATGTTGGACCGAATGTCTCCTCCATCTGGAACATACAATCTATCCTTGGACCATAGTAGTCTGGAGTCATCCATCTTGTATTCCTTCTATTATTGAAACAACCAGTCCTCTTGGAATTTCTTGAGGATTTCGACATAGAAAGGGTCAACCTTGTTGGCTGTTCTAATATTCTCATGCAAATCTGCATAATTTAGACTCAGGTTCACCTCATATATCATATGAGTTCGTTGACTCAAAGCATTGACAACTTTGTTCTCTTTGCCCTTAATATGCTTTATTTCAAAGTGATACTCACTTAGGAAAGCCAACTGTCTGGCTTGCCTCAAATTCAGATTGGGTTGATCGAATAAATATTTTAGACTCATATTGTTAGTCTTTAGAAGGAACTTCCTCCCCATGAAGTAGTGTCTCCACATCTTCAAGGTGTGGATAATGGCGGCTAGCTCAAGATCGCGTGTGGGACAATTCTACTCATTATCTTTCAACTTCCGCGATTCATAAAAAATTGCATGATCATTCTACAAGAGGACTCCTCCAAGTCCTTCCTTGTTTGCATCCATACAAAAAAGAAAATCCCCATTGAGATATGCAATCCACAACATTGGTGCGGTCATCAAAAGCTTCTTAAGCTTTTGAAAACTTTCTTCACACTTGTCAGTCCATAAGAACTTATTTTCTTTCTTCTACAAAGTTGTCATGGGGCAAGTGATTCTTGAGAAGTTATTAATGGACTTTCGATAATACCCGACTAAACCCAAAAAGGACCTAATGTCAGTGACACTAGTTAGGGTAGGCCAATCCTTTATGGCTCAAATATTTTATGGGTCCACAACTATTCCTACCTCGGATATGATGTGACCTAGGTACTATATTTGTGGTTTGTTAAAATCACATTTACTAAACTTAGCGTAGAGTTGGTGTTCTCTCAACACTCGAAGTACTATGGGAAGGTGTTCTTCGTGTTCCTCTTTATTCTTGGAATAAATCAGGATGTCATCAATAAAGACTAGTACCAACTTATCTAGATATTTACTAAATATGATGTTCATCATACACATCAAGTTTGCAGGTGCATTGGTCAACCCAAATGGCATCACTACAAACTCATAGTGCTCGTACCTCATACGAAAGGTGGTCATGGGAATATATTCATCTCAGATCCGTACCTAATGGTACCTGGATCGCAGGTCAATCTTTGAAAATATTTTGGCTCCTCCCACCTGGTCGAACAAATCATCGATCCTAGGGAGAAGGTAATGGTTCTTTATAGTAATTTTGTTCAACTAATGGTAATCAATGCACATCCACATCGTATCATCCTTATTCTTTACGAACAAAATCGGTCCTCCCAAAGGGGACACACTGGGTCAGATATACCCTTTCTCTATTAATTTCTGCAACTGCAGTTTGAGTTCCATCAATTCTGGTGCACTCATGTGGTAAGGGGCTTTGGAGGCCTAAACTGATCCTGGGGTCAGTTTGATGGAAAAGTCTAGGTCATGTTTCAGAGGTAATCCGAGTATTTCCTGAGGAAACACATCCTTGAATTATTCAAGAACGGGGAAGTCTTCTATGCGTTGTTCTCTATCAAACTCTACGTCTTGGATGTTCACTGCAAATAACTTGTAGCCCTTCCTAACATACTTCTTTTCTTGTAAGGTAGATATTTTTCTTACAGAAACTTTCTTTGGGATGCCTTAAACCTTTACTTGGTTTCCTTAGCTATCAGTACACAAGATAGACTTGTGTAGAAAATCGATCATGACATGGTGCTGTTCCAACCAATCCATGCCGATAAGAATATTGTACAATCCTAAAGGTAGGATGTTCAAGTTTACCTTAGTAAGGAAACGATTCAGGTTTACTTCACATTCTTTAACAACTTCTGAAACCTTCCATTTTGTACCGGTGGCTAACTGTACCATCCAAGGTTTAACATGATTTAACTTGCCTAACTTGCATAAATCAACAATCTTAGGTGCAACATAGCTCCGGCAAGCACCGAGATCAATAAGTTTTGAAATAGAGGTGTTCAAGATCTTACCTTTGATCTCAACCGTTGTAGCTTGATGGTCTGCCTGTTGGCCATCTAATGGTGCATAGATTCACGGGGTTCCTGCTATATCCTCGACAGTTGGTTCCTCTTGTAAATTGTGCAAGACCCCACTGGTCTTGTTCTTACAATCTTGGGAATAATGAGTCCCGCTACATTTCCAGCACTTGATCTGTGATGAGGTAGCATTGGCTCCACTTGCTACTGGTTTGTTAACATTAGCAGTTGGTACATAAGGCGTCATACCAGGTTTATTAAAGTTCATGTTTACTTGAAAGTTGTTGTTCTTATTTCATTATGGCTATGGGTTGGACCCAGGTTTGCAATTATTTGAGAAGTTCTTAGACTTCTCTCAGTTTCGGTTTAGGTTCTCCTGTCGTAACTTCCCATGCTCATAGCAGATGCGGACCTTGTGTAGTGCAATATCCATTATCTTTGGCATGTAGAATTCTATCCTTTCCCAAAAAATAGGAGAAAGAAATCCTAGGAACTGCTGGATCTTCACCTTCTCTTCTTTGATATACGGTACATAATGCAACAGATCTAGAAATTTGTTTATAAATGCGTCCATAGTCATGGATCCCAAGCGCAGTTCATGGAACTCTTTTACCTTGTGGTCAAAGAACCTTTCTGACATGTATTTTTCTTGGAAAATCTCTCAAAATTTTTCCCAGCTTATTTCTCGTAGCTCATCTTTCTTGGTGTGCTTTAAATCTCGCCACCATGTTGCTTCCTTACCATTCAGGTTGTAGATGGCCAACCTAGCCTGCATCACACTTGAATAGTTATGAACCTGGAAATACTTACTCATTCCCAGCAAGAATTCTTCATCCTTTTCCCCCATATTTACTTCACCTTCATAGGTCAGGGCTCTTATTTTTTGAAATCCCCCCTAAAGACTATCATCATTTGTTTGCCTCTTTCTCCAATGAGAAAGTGTGTCATCACTAGCAGGACTGTGATGATCCCCCTTAGTTTCTTTAGGTGTACCTTCTTTTTCTACTTCTATTGGGCTGTTGGACCACTCATCATATGGTTCTCTTTTGGATCAGTTGGTGGACTGGGTAGGTTTACCTTGCGGGCTCCCTCCCATCATGTTACACAATAATTCTTCATTTGTAGCCTACTATTCCTTTCTTTCATTTAGACTGTCTTCTCTTCAACTTTTCATTTAAACTTGAATATTGTGCAACATTTTCAGCACATTAGATTTTAGCTTGACCACCAAGTTCACTTCCGGAGTGGGGGTGATCATTTCTTCCTGCCGGCCATTTTCTTCCTCAGTATTCATAAACTGAACAACGCTGTAAAATTTTTCCTAAAACACAAAAAATTTTAATAGCAGCAAAAATTTCTGTTAATAACAAAAATTACTTATCATACTTTATTTTCTCTGCATGAATTCTTGGTGTGCCCATAGTCTCTCAGTATTGACATTGGGCTCTGATACCACTTGTAATGTCCCCAAAAATTGAAAATAAAAAAATTATAGGCTAGTAAAAATTTCCTAAACGGAACATTATTCACTTGCAGAACTCTAGCGTACATATCATGTACCTCTATTTATTCATAAGTTGTTCTTACTTTCTGTCTTTTGCTTTCAGTCATTATTTTTAATGTATGTTACTTATGATGTTATACTGTTGTTTACTACTCAGTATTGTGTTTACACTTCTGTCGCTTGTGTGTCGACACTAGATTTATATGCTTCGTCCTTTCTGTATTGTCGCACTAGTTGATTATGGAATACTAACTTAACTTTGTTCGTGGAACAAAGTGGGAAGAGTTGTGGGACTCGTTCTCCCATGAGAATCTAAAAGATAAGGCATTAATTTGTTACGCAGTCTTACTTAGTCTCCTTAAACTAAGCCACCTCTTTTATTTAAATGCAGTTCAGCTTTATGACGGGATCTAGTGTAAAGTGTGTTTGACAGCCCTGATCATCGATAACCTAGTGCTAGTTGTTACGTTTCTGATCGACTTGGTTTTATAACTTTGTAAGTGTCATTATCGTCAATTTAGATATTAAGGCTAAATTTCCTGTAAATTATTTATTCTTCATTATGGTTTTAAATTCGTCAATCTATATGTCATTAATATCTTTTTCGTGCTATGTATATTTTTACTATATATTCTTTAACATCTCTTATGTTCTTTTATTGGTAGGTTATTATGTTGGTTTGAAGGGCAGACCTTTGGATTTTTATAGTCATATATGTTACCATGGAATACTTTGTATGCCATGGTTCTTAAGCATAAATACTTTGTTACTAAGGTATTAAAACCCTAAGCTCTAAACCTATGGTCTAAACAATATCTAAAAGCTTTAAGCGTGGGTTCTTAACTATGGACTAGCACATCCTATGGACCATGTACCATGGAAATTATATCCTAAAGCAAACTTTGTAATATGTTAATGTTGATGTTAGAGTTTGGGAATGACAAGATATATAGTATAAACCATGCTTTTCCAAGGTTTAAGCGTTGGTGTGGAGGGTGATATTAATCAATACCTTACAACAAGGCTTGAATATGGGAGTGGGTTTGATGATTTGTTAATGGACTCCAGCGAGGTGCATTCAATTCTTGTTGAAAAGCATGAAAACCTTCCCTTAGTATTGGCTCACGATGTATGCGAAATGTATTATCATTTGGGGTTTATTCATTTTGTCTCTACGCAGAGGGATGGCCATGGAAGTGACCTCCAGACTATGAGGTAAACCTGTTGAGTCTATACGCCTGCACAATGTTCGGTTTACAGTTTGATAGGATGGCATACTCCTCATCCCCATCTTGGTTTTGCTTGCAGGTGCCGAAAGGAATGGAGGAGTAGCATGGCTACAACATTGTTGGCTCCAAGCATTGCATTGGTGGCCATGGTAAGCCTGTTAATCAAGCTTATGCTTGTCACCCTTCAACCTTGTGGGCATAGCTACGTTTTGACTGGTTGTTTGCTTTGGGTTTGATGCTATATCGAATTCGATTTTGCCTTCGGGCTTATAAATACAGAATTGGTTTCTTTTTAATGTAGATAAATTATGCCATGAATTGTTTCTTAGCCCATTCACCTCTATGTAATTTTATTTCAGTTATGTAAATCGTTAATGTTTTGGTTTTGGGCTTTTATAGCCATGGGCTAAACCATTTCTTGCAATGGTGCCATAGCCCATTGGCACGCCTGTGTAAAACCTTGTCCTCAGCCATTAATGGCGACTGCATACAGATATTGGGATCTCTGTGTAAATAGATATAAGTATTGGTTTTATAAAATGTAATGGTTAACTTGATATATGGTGTATGCGATTTCCTTCTGTGTTTTTATTGGGCATTGTATTTAAATGGAGTTGGGTTTTTTTTTAAGAGGTAGAGGAATTCACCTAATCGGATGCTCTGTGTGTACTATCATTGATTTACTTGGACACTGTAATTTTGAAAGCATGGGTAAATACCATGCCGTAAATGGCATGAGCCTTTCCCATAGTACTGCGATAGATTGTATATTAATTGATTATGGTATTTGGTTCTTATGTAAAATTGGACCGTGTATTAAAATGTTATTTGGCCGAGGCTGTGCTATAGCTATGGTCTTATAACCTCACTGCTAGTGTATGCATCATTATTTAAAAGGCATTCGATGTGTTTATAAAACACAACCTGAATGCTTAGTGTATATCGTGGCCTGTGTAGAGAAATAAACAATGGATTTAAGTAATCGATTGATTCCTATTCAATATTATACTATGGTTATTTTTAGAGTTTATCCCTTAGGTCTTGAACATCCATGGGTCTCAATGTCGCGACCTCTGTTGGCATAAAATAGGTTTTAATGTAATTTGTTATTTTAAAATGATATGGCCGCAACAGCCAGGGTTATGGAAAACCCACGATATCGTTTTGGTACTATAGTGTGACTGTGTGATTATTACTGTGCAGTTGGATTTGGAAACTTGGACATGGTCGGTGGCTGGGTGTACAACCTTCATTGATCTGGGCCTGGGCAATTTCAAACAGTGAAATATTTTAAAAGTGATAATAGAAATGATATTAGCTATTTACTCTATGGATTTTTGTTATGTGTTTTGATTATGGTAATGATTTATCTAAAGGTAATTTTGTTTATGAATTGAATTTGTAACCTATGAGGGTCGATACCATGACCTCTATTTATTAATACGGGTTATATGAAATGTTACTTGGTAAAACTTTAGGTGGATGTTTATGATGGATATTATATGGGACCTTTAAAGATATAATGCAAGTGATTTATGGTATTTTATTATAGATGTTAAGACTGTAGGTTTTATGGCATAGTCTTGAGAAGGACCAAATGGATGGTCATGATATCCCTCTTATTTAATTTAATGTTTGATCTAGTTATGTCAAGTATTTGGTTTTAAAAGATTATATGAAGCAGACCTTGGAAGGTCTTTAATAATTTGTTTAGCTTGTTTCTTATATGGACTCTGTTCTTAGTAGATCTAGTTTAAAATATAAACTTGTATAGTTTTCATAAATAATATTTTAATTAATTATTACTGAGCTAGTTTATTTAAAATTCTAGGGAAAGCCTCGGCTGGAAAATGGAATATGTCAGCAGAGTATTAAATACAGAGAACATAGTATAAACATAATACTAAGATCAAAACCTAGGTAATACAGTAATATTTCTGAAGGATACCACCCTGAACATAAACAACATATAATAAAACTTCTCCAGCATAAGATTAGTAAATTGTAATTACAAACCCTAGCAGGTTGTTAACCATAAAACTTAACCCTGAGGGTTAGAAATTACATTGCTGCCATTTATTACATAAACAGTAATGAATCTTTAGGAAATAAACTATAATATGATTTCCAGGGTTTCATACCTGAATTTGAAGCTTTGTCAATGGCTGCACCTGCACACTTAAATAACCAGCATTAACAATTCAATGTAGATCTGACCTTTGTTTGATGACCAAATCACTTGGGAACTAACATGTTCCACCCAACCATGACCCAGAACCATTCCTAGTTTAAATTTGGATCCCCCCAAGCTGGACTCCAACATGCAAGTAGCTTAGAGATCCTAAGATAGGGTTTCCTATCTGATAATCAGTTATGAATCAATCCTCCTTCCCTTGCAGGAGCAGTTCTTCAAGAAAACACTTGAGAGAAAAACAGGAAGAATAATAATTCCCCTAGATAAAAATCAAAACCCATAAGCCTTTGCTTGGCTTCAGTCTTTATAGACATACTTTTCAGTCAAAGGGGTAGTTAAGTCAAGAAATCCTTTATTTCTTGATTTCACCCTTTTTAATTTATGGGGATAATTTTCAATTCTTAACCTAGGAACTTTTAACTAGTTCCTAGTTAGTCTTGCATAGATATTTCACTATTTATTAATCCTTAAATAATAATTAATAATTGGTGGAGCTTCTCTTCTTTCTTTATTCAATTATATAATTAATCATAATTAAATTTTTTTACACACTATGTATAAAATACATAGTATTAAGATACTTGTTTAACATTTGTCTTCGGGCATCATGTATCATGATCCCTAGACTTAACAACACTTCTTTATGAGGCTCAAGTAGATATATGGATCAGGTCTACTAGGCTAGGAAACTTTAAACATGCTTGCATGTTGAATTTCCCTCGCATAATGTGGTAGCTCTTCAGTACTTTGATGAGAATACAGAAATTCAAAATTTCATTTAATCACTTATAAATAAGTATGATGATGATCAATATTTTTCTCAAGCCGTTTTTGTTCAGAAGTTATTAAATTCTTTTCAGTAACACCTAGTGCTTACCAGAGCCCAAACTCAATGCATATAGCAAGGATTTACAAACATAGTGCGATTCCATAGCTTTCGCTCAACACTAAATGCTAGGATGTACTTGTACAATAAACCTAGGGATACAATGGCCAAGGATCCGATGCTCCAGAGCTTATGTTCAACATCAACATGGAAGGCTCCAGGCCTTATGCCCAACACATCCAATTATCTTTTCATGTGTTCTATATCTTCTCACTCAACACAAAGGTAAGTACTCATGTTCTCTAGAGCTTCTTGCTCAACACAATTCATCAATAACTGAAGTATTCTAGAGCTCCTTGCTCAACACAAAACATCTCATAAATCATGTGCTTCAGGGTCCATGCCCAATATAAACAAGCATATATATATCATCAATAATTGGCTTACGCCCAATATATAAAAACAAATCATCATGTTTTACATGCAGTGGGGTCTTTGACCCAATATAGAATATAATATTCATGATCATTAGGCTCATGCTTATAAATGGTAGGTCCAAAATTTGGGATATTAAATCCCTCCCCGCTTAGTACAACATCGTCCCTGGTGTTCTAAGGACTTTGAATGATATCATGAAACAAGGCAGGGTAAGCCTTTCTCATGGTGGCCTCATTCTCCCAGGTAGCCTCATCTACCTCAAAGTGCTTCCACTATAGTTTTAATTGGACTACAGTGCACTTCCGAAGCTGCACTTCTCTCTTGTCCAAGATATTAAAAGGCTCAGGGGAAAATCCCCCCTCAAGTTCCACCTGCAATAATGACCAATCAATGACATGCTTAGTGTCATAAACATATTTATTTAGTAAAGATGCATGCAAAACATTATGAATTCTTACATGCATAGGTAATGCTAGTTCATAAGCCACTAGTCCTTTCTTGGCTAGAATTTCAAAAGGTCAAAAAAATCTAGGTGCTAACTTACCACACCTACCCAAGCTCAATGAGCTCCGTTTTGCTTTCACTTTCAAGTAGACATGCTCACCTACTTGATAGTCTTTATATTTTCTTTTCTTATCCGAATAACATTTTTGATGGTCTTGTGCCTCTTGAAGGTTTCCCTATACCTTGGTAAATAACTGTTCCAAGTCTAATAACAGGTCAAACCCTAACATGAGCCAATCCACCAGACTGTCCCAAGTAACTGGTGTCCTACACTTCTGTCCATAGAGTAACTCAAAAGGACTCCTCTTGGCGGAAGCCTGATACCTCTTGTTATATGCAAACTCTGGAAGGTGCAGATAGCCCTCCCATTTGTTGGGGTTATTCATGACATACATTCGAAGCATGTCTTCAAGAATTTGGTTTACTCTTTCAGTCTACCCATCCATCTACAGGTGATAAGCAGTGCTAAAGTTCAGTTGCGTCTCTAATCCAAAGAATAAAGATCACCAAAAGTTTCCTGTAAAATTAACATCTCAATTTGAGATAATTTCTTTGGGTATCCCATGCAATCTAAATATCTCTTTTAGGAAGATATAGGCAATGTTCACGGCCTTGTAGGTCGATTTCACGGGGATGAAGTGTGCTTCCTTTGACCACTTGTCAATGACTATGAATATGGAATCATTTTGCTTCTTGTTTTTTGGAAAGATAGTAATAAAATACATACTAATAACTTCCCACTTCCATTCCGGAATGGGCAATGGCTATAGCAATCCTGAAGGATGTTGGTGCCCATCTTTAATTAGCTGGAATTCCTGACATTTCACAATAAAATTTGCAATGTCAGCCTTTAACTTAGGGCAGAAAAAGTGTCTCTTGACAATAGATATCATCGTTTGCTATCTCGGGTTCCCTGAGTAGGGTTCCCTATGAAATTCTATGAGCATGTTGCACCGAATGTCCCCTCCATCTAGAACATACAATCTATCCTTGGACAATAGTAGTCCAGAGTCATCCAGGATCATTAGGCTCATGCTTATGAATGGTAGGTCCAAAATTCAGGATATTACATTTTTTATTAACAGACTTTAAACAAATGGTAGATTACCATAAAAAGTCAATATATTCAAATTGAAGCACTCTATAAAATGCATTATATATGCTAAAATTATTAACCAAATATAATCATGATATCAATGATAAAATCATAGTATGAAAATGATAAATCAATGATGGTGATAGTGTCCTAGAAAAAATTATATAGTCATACACCTAGAGGGTTTATCTTACAAGGAAACAATTTTTCAATGTATTCTTAATTTTTGGCACATGATCTAAGTCAAACTAATTATTCTATTACAAATTTTGTATATAGTTTAAGTAATGAATATTTCATAGATATCATAGATTATTCCACCTAAATGATTGAAAATATTCCTAACTAACATTCCTAATGATTGAAAACATTCCTAAAGTGGATTTTAATGAATATTCTACAGATATAATATATTATTCCACCTAAATGATTGAAAACATTCCTAACTAACATTCCTATTTAGTGCATTGTATTGAACATTCCTAGCTAACATTCCTAAATTGCATTTTGTTTAACATTCCTAATGATTGAAAATCATTTAAACACAAGTGCAAAATATTGTATATAAATATCAAAGACATTAATCTATGTATTGCATGACCAAATTAAATCATTTGAGCATTTAATTAAATTGTATTTGAAATTGATCCAAAAACTATATATATATATATATATATATATATATCTGAACAGTCCAAAATAGATTCTAACTAAATTCTGGAGGCAGATTCTAACTAGAAAAACTAAAGATAATAATAACATTTCTCTGGACAACTGGAATTCCTATCTTAAAAAGCTTTATGACTCCTCGAATGTCATAGACCACTTTGAAACACTCCTCACAATGGAAGAAGTTTTCTCTTTAAAAGACATAGATTTTGGGGTTAAGCGTCTGGCTAATGGAAAATCTAAGAACATTGAAGGTTACCAGGCAGAAATATTAAAAATTGGAGGTCCTGTCCTCATCCCTCACATCCACAAGATTTTTAATCAAGCAGTCAAGCAAGTGTTCCCTAAACCTTGGACTCAGAGCCTCATTATCCCTATTTTTAAAAGTGGGGATACAAATGACCCCTCAAATTATCGAACTATTATGATAAGCCCCCTCTTAGCCAAGTTATGTGGTATTATTTTGGAAAAGAAAATCAGCATTCGGCTTGAAAGTGAAGGTAAGCAAGCTAAAGGACAAGCGAGTTTTAGAAGGCATCACTCAACAACAGACCACCTTATTACGCTTAGGATCATTATGGAGGAGTTTCGCAATGATAAATCCAATCTCTTTTGCTGCTTTGTGGACTTTAGAAAGGCTTTCGATACGGTACCTAGAAATAACCTTTGGAATAGGTTAGAAGAGCTTAAGGTTCCTTTCGAGCTGAGAGCTGTCGCGATAAGGCTCTACGAGAATGTAATTGCCAAGTTTAAAAGCAAGGAGGGGTGGTTGAAAGATATTAAGTGTAATATTGGAGTTAAGCAAGGTTCCCCCCTCTCCCCTACCCTTTTTGGCATTTACATTGATAAGTTAGAGGGTTGTTTAGAAGAAGCAGGTTGTGCTGGTACGATCTTAGCTGGAATAGTCATCATCCCTCTTCTTTATGCTAACGATATTGTCCTTATGGCAAGGTGTTCTTCTGATCTTGATAAGCAGCTTTGAGTTTTCAAATATTTCTGCTCTAACATGGGTATGACTGTTAACACTGACAAAAATAAAGTTATGATTATCAAATCCAAGAATGATACATACGCTAATTTTATGTATGACAATAGCAACTTGGAGGAAGTGTCTTCTTACAAGTACCTAGGAATTGATATTCATCACAAGATCAAATGGAACTATAGCATTAAGAAAAGGATTAACGGAGGGTGGAAAGCTTACTTTGGTCTTGAAAATAACTGTAAAGCTGCAAACCTCATGATGTGGGATAAAAAGAATCTCCTTTTTGAAACTCTAGTCACTCCTGTCATCTTGTATGGGTGTGAGGTTTGGGGTTGCAGCATCTCTAGAGAATCCTGGAGAAAGATTGAGCAAAAACAGAAGCGTTTTATAACTTATAACCTCAAAATAAAAAACAATACACCCTATCCTATTCTCCTTATAGAAGTGGGTCTTTCCCCCATCGAGAGCCTAGATATGACTAGACTCCTGTTATACAAGAACAAAATTAATAACACTAAAGACCATAGACTCCCTAAGATAGCTTTAAAATCCATCCAAAAACACTTAAGGCTCAAGCGTGGGTGGTATAAGGATACTAGGTCTTGGTTAAATCACTGGGAGATCGATGAAAATGTTGCTTTGCAGAATATTAATAACATTAAAAATATTATTTCTTCTAAGTTTAAAGAAAAATTGTGGTGTGAGAAAGATCTCGAGGCTAAAAGAAAATTTAGATACTATAAGGAGGTCATCAACCCTACTCTAGAAGATCAAAAATATCTCTCTATTTTGATCAGTACTAAGAAAAAAATTAACATAGCTAAGATAAGAACGAACTCGGATGAGCTCCATAGTGAAACTGGTCGTTGGACGGTCCCTAAAACACCATGGGTAGAAAGGATATGCCACCTTTGTGAGATTAACAACATTGAAGATGAAAATCATTTCCTCTTAGAGTTCCCTACGTACACCCACATTAGATCCCAGTTTCATAATTTTTGTTGCAATAATGACTTTCCTAGCCTTTTAGCCTGTCAAAATTATAGTAAGCTTGGGACGCTTCTTTCCAAGCTCTTTGAGCATAGAAAGATAACATTAAAGCAAACTAATTAATTCTCTTCTTTAGTTCTGATAGACCAAAGTTTGGTCTCAGGGGACGTTAAACATCATCATCATCATCATCATCATCATATAGATAAGTTTAAAATATATAAGTTAAGATGATAAGTTTAATGTTTTAACATGGAAAATGTCAAATCAACAAGTTCACAAGTATAAAAAATATATATAACTATGTAATATCCATTGTATGGATATCACTCTCCACATTATCCTAGCGATTGACCTCTAACACATGAAACATATAATTAAGCATCAATATATAAATTTTATACTGTAAATAAACTTTAATAAAAATACAATTGGAATTTAAAATAATAAAAATGAATAAATATACCTTAGTGAGCCCAACACCCAAAGTCATGGAAGGTTGTACAATACGTTTACCCAACTACAATTTTAAATTCATTACTTAAACTTTTCATGTACATACGTATAAAATAAATTAAAATGTAAGATGTGAATCATTAAACTTAAACATTTGAAACATGTAATTTAAACAACTTAAATTAAATTTAAAGAAAATGTCAATTGTTTTTAATCATTACTAAAAAAATTGAAAGGTGCAATTTACCTCAAAATCTTGGGAGACACTAGGAATGTCTCCCAATATTGATGATGAGAGGGGCCCAATACCCATGGTTTTAGGACAACGGATTAGAACCCATGAACACAACCAAAATTTCAATCTAGAAAAATGTGTCATGACAATAATGAAGACATATAAATTTATAGATATTTATGCAAATGTACCTCTTTCAATGGCCCTAGGTTAACACTAGAGTCGACCATAAAATCACATTCATCCAACATTTGGGTGAACTGTAATTCAAATGAGTTCATTTTAAATACCCATTGTTATATATATATATATATAAACTAGCAAAACATGATTTAACAATTATGAGGAAAAAATAAAACAACCCATCTCGACAATGTTTTGCATAGGCCTTGTAATGCCCCATATTTTGACTCCGACATATTTATCACTCAGACTTAATACAGTGTATTTACTTATTATCTATAGACTCAGCTATACTTCATAAACTATATTTTGGCATGTTATATGTGATTATTTACTGATGTTATGATGTTATCAGGATTATGCTCTAATTATGATATTATGATGTTATCATGCTTATATTATGCTTTGATCATGATGTTACGACAATTAACATGCCTATGTAGATGCTTTGATTAGGATGTATGATGATTATCATTTATATGAAATTATTGTGCCTATGTGATTATCATGCAGTAGTCGTCATCAGATTATTTTATTTCATAACAAAATATATAGTTGATAGTCATCCTAGATATGATGTGAGATGTATGATGTGGTACATGGGCACCTGTCCATGATGCGATTTATTTTGTGATTTTTTGTGATGAAAGGAGATAATGTTGATGATATGGACCAGCTATTGATTGAATATTGTTATGAATGCATGTTTGCATAGTACTAACCTGCAGGGTATAGGGGCTATGTGATAGCGAAGTGTGTGATGCAAAGTATGACTCAATACATATCTTGAAGAAGAGCCTTAATTGCCAAGTGATGATATGATGACACGTACCAATAAACTTGATAGCAACGCAGTATGGTTTGATGAGTGTCTACCCAATATGTTGAGAGGGATGGAGGTATTTCCCACCCTATGTCACTTTGATACCCGAGGTCATGGGAGGGCAGTGCTGAGACACGCTCCCCAAGTTGTTGTGATGACGATGGTCGGATGCCTGCTAGGAGAGGCTAGGTTTGCTAGATAGCCAATGCTACTGCTCTCAGGTTCTATGTGGGAAGGTCAGTACAGCTGGCATCCACTTTGTACTAGCAGAGGAAGGATAGGGAGGATGCGGACGTAGGTTAGGAGGGGTGGACATATTAGTTATTATTGTTGAAGGTTGGACATTATGATACTGGATTAGTGATGGTAGGCACCAATCTTAACTGACTAATTAATAAGAACATAATTGTTAAATAACTCTGAATGTCACAAGAAATCATATTATATCTGTTTATGGGCCATGTTACGTGAAATATTATTTGTATCAGTTAGAATTTAGGGGTTTTTGCTATAGTACATGTGCAGCCTGTGCATGTACTAGCCATGCATGCACACCTCACACATGCACGCTAGTATGAAATATTTAAATAGTTGGATAGGTTAACTAAGTAATTGTGAATTGTTTTAAATCTATAAATGTACGTTATTTATTAAGGAATAAATGTGCAGGGAAAATTAACACTAAACTTAAATGGGTCAATGTTATCATTTCAATCAAGCAATAATAATATTTCAATTTACTAATTATTGATTAATAATAATTATTATTATTGTATTTTCATTAATTATTATTAGTTATTAGTGTTTATTATTAAGTACTTTTATTAAGTTAAACATATACTAATTATTTTACCACTTTATCATTTGCGTAAAACATTAAATAAACAATATTGGGTAATGTATGACAGTTGGGTATGTTATAAATTTACACAAACAATTAAATAGGATAAGCACCTATTAAATTCCCACCATCTCATCCGAGGTGGAAAAATTGTACAATTCAAGAAATAAATTAAATGCATACAACGAATGTCTTGAAACCGGAAGTAGTTGACTGCCCCAGAAAAAAGAATTAAATAATAAATATTAATTTAAAAATGAAGGAGGCGATGGAAGAAAGGAGGGGAAGGAGGTATAAGGAGGGGGATCAAATGGTTTAAAGAGAGAGGATTTTTGGGATTTTTTGGAGGGTAGTCGGGAACAATGTTTTTTACAGAAGACCAGAGAGTAAGAAGGGATGGAATAGGGAGGGAAGAAATATGGAGGAGGGGGTTAAATCCAGGGGGGCAGATTTACACTCACAGAAGAGGAAAGTTGCTATCCGGTTTATCGGTACGTGGGCTCGGGGGCTAGGAAACCCGTCGGTTTCCTAGGGCCAGCAGGATCAACGCTGGTCAGCAGGGTGGATAATCTAGTTTGGAATCCAGGCTCGGACGAGGCTCAGAGAAGGGAAGGGCAAGGCTACAGGAGCAGGATTCAAGAGCCGAATTAAGTCTAGGTATTTTTCGATGAACTATCTCTTTGTTTTACAAATAAATGAAATCTGAATAGAAATTCATGAAATTTTGTTGTCACGTACTAGGACTTAAAAATCCCAAATGGTTGTTAAGGTTTAGGACTTAGTGCTTTGCCCGGCAAGCAGAGCACTACAGAATGGTATCAGAGCCCTAGGTTCTAAAGCTGGAACCTAAAGGGGCTCTCTAGGAGAAAAATAAACATTATATGAAAGAAATGGTTTTCTTGTTCAATTATTTACACAAAAAAAAATTCAATTAAAACTAAGAATTCCAGCTATATTAAAGATTACTTAGAACAATACAGGCTCAACCCTAGAGTGGTTTCAATTACATATTCACCACAAATTTTATACATTCCTGGTGTGAAAGTATTGAACTTCATTCCAATAAAGTCATTTTTATAGTAGCCATGCAATAGATTCAGGATATGTATTAGCTTTGAAACCTAAAAGATCAAGGAATTTCACAGTGAGACTAATAAAATTCTGTCTACAATTCAATTCAATTCTGAAATAGCTAAAGATCTAATGAAATATAGGATGCAACTTTTCTAATGCAATCATAGGTATACCTGCAAAACCCATGAGCCATAACTTATATAGGAAGTAGGATAGTGCCAGATAGGCTTGGGAAGGTCGTTTAGCAGCCGGAAAAATCCAGAAGTCATCATAAAAATTGCCTAAAACAAAAAAAACATATTTCAATGAGACAATGACACAGGTTTCAAAGAACAGTTGAAAGCAATGGAAATAATCCTACATCCATCTCAACCAAGAATTATTAAGTTCTAGGAGGATAAAAAATAAAAAATAAAAAAATTCTAGGTGCAATGTTTATAAATAAACAGCATCCACTGCCATGTTTCTTACTATAAATTTTTTCTTTTACCAAAATAAACAGCATCCGCTACACTGGATGAAATATTGTATAACATAACAACAAGTATATGTTGTAAATTCGCTACAAGAAACCACCGAAGCTTGGACATTTATACCAAATATTGTGCGTTCTGATGTCTCCCTCGAGTTTAAAAAAAAAATCTCGATAACCATAGCTATTTTTTAAACTCTTTCACAAAAAAGATATAGCTGCTTTAAGGCTTTACAGATTTACAGCTGCTTCTCACAGTTTATCTAATTCAAAACTATATGACGTAAAACTCTTAGGAGATTCAACGTCTGTTCAAAACTACCCTACATTTTACACAAACTTCCATTTATAATACATAACTGTAACAAATGAGCCTAAAAATGGATCAGGGTTTACATACCTTTGCGATCAGGCTTGTGGCATCTTTTGACAAGGCACACGCTATCCTTGGCAAATTCCTGCAATGGCCTTACAACAGCTTCCACGGCTTCCATTTTTACCGCGCCTCTTGTGTCGTTTTTCATTTCCATAAAAGAAAGTGGAAGGGCATACAAATTACAATGCTATTATAAGCATGCAATCCATAGGTCTCCATTTTGGGTTTGTTTGTTGCGATTCTCCTTTCAAATCCAATTTGTAATAGTTGGCGCAAAATAAATTTGAATTACCAAAGAGTGGGCGTGATTATTTTCCCATTATCTAGGAGGTGATTCTTTGTATTACTGCATTCAAATAAAGGCTCGTCGTTGGAGAACCATGGCAGAAGTGAACATTTTGATCATGGCTTGGGTACCGTGGAATGAAATGATGGATAACCTGGTTCCTGACTCCTAGACTCCATTATTTCAAAACAGTTTATATTTCTTTTATAGGGCGTCATCACTGACTGGGCTAGAATTCTGAGTAATATACTGTACACTGAAACTTCTGACAAATTTCCTAAATTTTCCCTCGCATGGCCTAAGTTCCACCTTACCTCTATATGCTGCTTACGATAAATATTCCCACCTTAAATCCGTCGCCATCGCATTCAGATACAAAATAGGCCCTCGCGCAAAGAAACAAATAAAATAAAATAAAGCCAAAACTGTGGTGGTTACTCCCCCACCGTCTCCTGGTTAGGTGTCCAGGCACTGCATAAGGGATAGATTAAATAAACCTTTTTTTTAACAAGCTTGGAAAACATGTATTGTGAGAAATAATCACCCAAGGTAGTAATATCCCATCTGGGTTCCAGAACTCAAGTTTTGGTATTTAGCCCAATCACTGAGTTAAAGTAGTTCAGAAAGGTAATTTCACCCAACAAGAAATGTGCTACCTCAAATATTTTGGGCTAAATAAAATCAGCACAAGACGTTGGCAGGCATAGTGGACCTTATCAGAACAAGGTTGGGGTCTTTCTTCTGCCATCAGTAAATCTGCTCCTTAAGCCCTCAGTCATAACATGCTGCAAATAAGACACACAGATAGTCCAATTAGCACCTTATCAGCACCAGGTGGGTGATTTCCCCTCATGTAGTTAACAATCCATGAAAGAGAAGAGAGGGCAGCGATACCAAATTCTCCAGTAGATAGAAAACCAATAGGAAGGAGGTTCGAACCCGCGCGGATATCAAAATTAAACCCAAACTGCGGTGCTCCATACAATTAGAAGATGAAGAGGGTTTGGAGATTTTTTTGTACTCAATTGCATCATATAAAATAATGTTTACCTGCTTGTCCAGGAAATGAAATTTCCCTACAAAAACACAGCCGTCACTAAACCCCACTTGTAGATTTCGATAGAGAAGCTAGCGAAGCCTCGGCCCTAAAACATGCAATAGCTAAAACACAAAGAAATCCTTAAGACTTGCAACAGAAGAATCACATAAATCCTTGAATGCAGGCACCTAAACACTCAGGAAAACCACGGAGAAATCACCTATGGAAATAATGATTTAAAGAATCGTTTGTTCAAATCCTCACTGCGCTCGCTCCGTGGGGCTGTGCACTTCTTCGGAGTGTGACCCCTCAAGGACTG
This sequence comes from Pseudotsuga menziesii, assembly GCA_001517045.1. NCBI lineage: Eukaryota > Viridiplantae > Streptophyta > Pinopsida > Pinales > Pinaceae > Pseudotsuga > Pseudotsuga menziesii. Next base: position 381,921 of record LPNX010833676.1, read on the forward strand.
AGCACCCTTGGCCTACTGGGCGGAGAAGGACCTCGTGCACGGGTAAGATGAAAGGGTTCTTGAAGGAGTGGGGGGGACTCCACGCCATGTACCAGATGCATCTTGGTGGATAGGTGGGGCGCATGCAGCCTCAAGTCACGTGGGTGTGGGGCTACATGGGAGATAAGGAAAATATGCCCGAACGGACCTAGGGACAATGCAAATCATTTACATCGTCAGCTCCTGAGCTGCTGACCCCTCGGTGACCATCTACCCGACAGCCATTTCCTGCCACCTCTGCCTCTGCATTAACGCCCTCTTAAATCGAAATGTATCTACCCATCCAAGAATAAAATTGTAATGATAACTATATTGACAAATTTAAATTAAATATTACAAGAATATTTTTAATTTTATTTAAATATTTTGGATTGAGTTTGATAATAGTGGATTCAACCTTCACCAAACACATGATTTTAAGATATAATTTTTTTTTTTAATAATAATAATAATAAATAAATAAATAACAAAAAAAAAAAATTAGTGGATTCAATCGAAGAATTTTGCCAGCAATACAAGCTCATCTATCAACCATGATATACATAATGAAAAAGTTCGCTTTCATTGGTATTTAAAGTCCAATTGAGTTTTGGCTAACATGTTGGCATCTACCCCGTAATAATTTCTTTTTGAATTTGTCATGTAGGAAATGGATAAATAATCATATGTCATGAGTTTAGATGTTTATTTAGATATTCATTTTATAATTTATCTTATTTAATGTTATGTCATGACTTAGATATTTATTTTATAATGTGTTATCTTAAGAAATAAGATAACCATCGAAGATGTAGTTTTATTATATTTTTTTATTTTATATTTTGGCTTCTTAAGAGAGTAGCCATCACCTTTACAGATATGAGTTTATAGATAAATGTTTTTGTAACTTTAATCTATGTTATTGGAATTTCAATATTAAGCTTAAAACATTACCGAGACTTTGACTGATAGTCGAAGAAGCGCGAGGGATGTGAAATAAGAAAAACAAGACACTGTTGAGACCAGCATTAGGAGCTAAATGTTAAGGCACAGATTAAACCCCAAGACAAAATCGTTTAATGGAAGTGACTATGCAAGTTTTACGTAAATATTGAAAAATTGCCTCTATGCATAAATACAAGCATTACATAACTAAATTTTTATCTCTGCAATTATTAGATTGAGATAATAATGGCATAATGGTGTTGAATATGCCAGGAATTATCATGGTTCAAACATGCAGAGGTTAAGGTCGAGGTCAAGGGCGGGGTCGAGGTCAACCACCCTCACCGCCACCGCAGACCCCAGGTCAACCAACCTCACCGCCACAATAGACCGCACCTCCGACACCACCAAGGGTAACCTCCAGTCGTGAGATGGGGGTGATACTGAGATCCTTGGAAACCATCATGGCCACTCTAAAAAGGCAGTCGGAGAAGATCGCAGAGGTAGAAACCACACAGGTGAGTCAAGAAAACTCTAAGAGGGCACAGGTCCAAAAGCAAGAACCGCTTCAGGATATTTCTAGAGAGCTGCAGAAGATCAAAATTCCTAAGTTCTGAGGAGGACAACTGGGTAAGCACGCCAAAGCATGGCTCGAGGGTTTGAAGAGGTTTTTCACACTGAACAAGTATACTTTGAGTTCCAAGGCTAGAATGGACATCTTCCAGCTAAAGGGAGATGCCCTAAATTGGTGGTCAGACCTTGAGAAACAATTGCACCTTACTCTTTTGTATGTTTCATGGGAATTATTCGAGGAGAGGTTCAACATGAAGTATCTTTCGGCTTATTACAGGGAACAACAGGTGGGTTCCTTTCATGCTTTGGTACAGGGAAACATGATAGTGGAAGAATATGAAGCTAGATTCATGGAACTAGTAAAGTATGTTCCATACTTGGACTCGAATGATCGACAGGTATGGCGATTTGTGTATGGGTTCAACTACAAGATCAGGGCTGTAGTACGGATGTGGAAGCCATCTTTTGTTGCCATGGTGGTTGAGTATGCTCGCTATGCCGAGGATATGTCAGATGCAAAGGGAGGAAGCAAGTTGATAGAATCCAATCAGTATGTTACAGGGATGGCCCCACGACCATATTTCAGAGGAGGACAATCCAGACCTCCTCCTTATGGTAACAGGTTCACCCCGAGGGGTAACACTTCAGTTAACTTAGTATCGCAGGATTCATCAACAAACCATGGGAACTGAGGACGAACAGAGGGCAATTCCTATAGAGGATCGGGAGGTTTCAGAGGATCTCGGGGAAGGAACACATCCCAGAGGACTCCTACCAGCATCCTGCAAGCACCACCTAATGTATCTTGTTGGGGATGTGAAGGTCCTCATTTTCAACAGGATTGTCCTAAAGGACAGACCAGCAGCAGGCAGCAAGAACGAAAAGCATCCATCAATAATTCTAATAACACTCATCGGATTCATGCAGCTGTTCACAACCACCAGGCAGAACATCAGTCCACCGTAGTGGAATCCACTCGTAAAGTAAACAACGTCAAACTTAAAATTTTATTTGATCCTGGTGCAACAGATAGTTTTATTTCACCATATGCATTAGATAAATGTGGGTTGGCAGCCTGCAAGCACGATGATTTTGAATCGATCGATATGGCTTCAGGGGTTAAACAGGTAGTAGGTCTTAAAGTAAGGGGGTGTCAAGTTGACTTAGGAGTATGCACCACTAAGTTGGATGCTTATGTCACCAATTTGGGCACCTATGACCTCATTATCGGCATGGATTGGTTAGAAGACCATAGAGCTTTCACGGATTGTTATGCAAAGAAAGTCTTGTGCCTTGATGACAAGGGTCGAGCAATTCAAATCCAGGGTCGAAAAAGGAAGATATCCCTCCATTTAATCTCCGCGGTGAAAGAAAAAAGGTGTTTAAGATAAGGATGTCAGTTGTTTGTAGTTGAGACGGTGAGCGATAGTAAAGGACCTTCCTTGAATTCTTACCCACTATTATTTGAGTTCAAGGATGTCTTCCAGAAGAACTTCCACAACTATCTCCAGAACGAGAGCTTGATTTCACAATCGAACTGAAACCCGGCACGAAGCTGATCTCAAAGACTCCTTATAGAATTACAACCCCTGAGCTTCGAGAATTGCAGATCCAGTTAAAAGATTTGCTATACTTGGGACTAATTAGACCTATTATCTCACCTTGGGGAGCACCAGTGATCTTTGTTAAGAAGAAGGATGGATATTTGCAACTGTGCATAGATTATAGGGATTTTAACAAAGCCACAGTGAAGAACAGGTATCCTATACCAAGAATTGATGACCTATTTGATCAGATGAAAGGCACATCAATCTTCTCTAAGATTGATTTGCGGTCGGGGTATCACCAGCTTAGGATTAAAGAAAATGACATTCCTAAGACTGCTTTTCAAACTCGATTTGGGCATTATGAGTTCATAGTAGTACCATTTGGTTTGACCAATGCTCCAGCGGTATTCATGAGCCTCATGAATAGTGTCTTTCAGAATTACTTGGACCACTTTGTTCAGGTATTCTTAGATGACATTCTTATATATTATAAGAACGAGAAGGAGCACGAGGAGCACTTGCGGTTAGTCTTAACTTTCTTAAGGGAACATAAACTATTTGGTAAATTGTCAAAGTGTCCTTTCTTCCAAAAGGAGATTCACTACTTTGGGCATATCATCTCAGGAGAAGGGATCTCAGTGGACCTGGAAAAGGTGAAGGCCATTGAGGATTGGCCAATCCCAAAGAATGCGCATGAGGTGCGTAGCTTCATGGGATTAGCAAGGTATTACCGAAGATTTGTGGAAGGATTCTCTAAGATTGCAAAACCCATCACCACCTTGCAGTGAAAGGGAATCCGATATGAGTGGACCAATGAATGTGATGCCACTTTCACTGAATTAAAGAGATTGCCGATGAGTGCACCAATCTTACAAGTACCAGACATGGATAAAGACTTGATGGTGTGTACTGATGCCTCGAAGAAAGGGTTAGGAGCAGTTCTAATGCAGGAAGGTGGGGTAATATCTTATGCATCTCGTAAGTTGAAGCCTCATGAGGAGCAATATGCCACACATGATCTAGAATTGGCAGTAGTGATGCTGGCACTAAAATTATGGAGACACTACCTGGTTGGCAGAAGTTTCACACTTAAAACAGATCATCAGAGTTTGCAGTATATTTTTACACAAAGGGATCTAAATGCTAGGCAGCGACGATGGAGTGAGTTCATGAGTGAGTATGACTTTGGTATCTCCTATATCAAAGGAAAGGAGAATGTGGTGGTAGACGCTCTAATCCAAAGGCCAAGGATTTTCTCCTTAATCCCCTTGAGAGTGGATTTGAAGGAGAAAGTGCTCAAACAACTCTTGGGAGATGGTTGGTATATCAAGGTAACCTCAGATATTCAGAGTGGGAAGAAGTGTGAGTTGAAGTATTATGGGTACCATATTAAGGAAGATGGGTTGCTGCGATACCAAGGGAGGATGTATATCCCTAAAGAAGGTGGTCTCAGGGAAACAATCCTTAGAAAGTCCCATAGGGAACATTATTGTGCACACCCTAGAGTGAAGAAGATGTATGCAGACATGAAGAAGCTCTTCTTCTGGGACGGTATGAAGAGTGATGTAGTTGATTTTGTTTCAAAATGCCTAGAATGTTAGCAAGTCAAGGAAGATCATTGACACCTAGCTGGTCTCTTATAACCTCATGATATTCCTGAGACTAAATGGGAAGTGATTTCCATGGACTTTGTTGTGGGATTGCCCCTCACATCCTCGAGACATAATGCTATACTCGTGGTGGTCGACAAACTGACCAAAAGTGCCCACTTCATTCCAGTGAGAGACACTTATGATGTGACGGATGTAGCAAGGGTATTCATAAATGAAATTGTATCCCTTCATGGAGTTTCGAAGAAGATAATTTCTAACCGAGACCCTAAGTTTACCTCCAGATTTTGGAAAAGCATGCAGTCAGCATTAGGGACCTAGCTGAATTTGAGCTCAGCTTATCATCCCGAGACAGATGGGTAGACAGAGAGGGTGAATCAGGTGATGGAGCACATGCTTAGGATGTATGTTATGGATCAGCAGACACGGTGGGAGAAATATCTTCCTCTAGTAGAGTTTGCATATAACAACAGTCATCATAGCTCCATTGGTATGCCTCCATACCACGCATTGTATGGGAGACATTGCAGGACTCTACTCAGTTGGGACAGGTTGGAGGATCGTGTTTTAGTCGGGCCTGAGTTGCTTCAGGAGATGGAAGAGCAAGTGGTACAGATCAGGAAGCGGCTTAAGGAAGCACATGATAGACAAAAGAGTTATGCAGATGCACACAGAACTGATAAAAGTTATGAGGTAGGGCATCGCGTATTTATACGCATCTAACCAAATAAAAATACCATTCGGTTTGGGAAGGGGACCAAGTTGTCACCTCTCTTTATAGGACCATTCGATATTCTTGAAAGAATCGGACCGGTAGCTTATCGTCTTGCACTGCCACCCCACTTGTATAGGACTCATAATGTATTTCATGTTTCAGTATTGCGACATTACATAGCCGATGAGTCTCACAAGATTCATTGGAAGGACTTGCAGGTATCGGACGAGGGAACCTTCACGGCTGAACCATTACGTATACTGGATCATAGGGTTCGACAGCTCTGTAGTTGATGCATGGACCAAGTTAAGGTCTAGTGGGACAAGTATAGCCCGGGATCTGCTACCTGGGAGGACACAGAGACTATGCGTCGATATTTTCCCTCACTATTTTGACCATAACTTCGGGACGAAGTTTCCTGAAGGGTGGGTGTATGTAATGCCCCATATTTTGACTCCGACATATTTATCACTCAGACTTATTACAGTGTATTTACTTATTATCTATAGACTCAGCTATACTTCATAAAATATATTTTGGCATATTATATGTGATTATTTACTAATGTTATGATGTTATCAAGATTATGCTCTAATTATGATATTATGATGTTATCATGCTTATATTATGCTTTGATCATGATGTTACGACAATTAACATGCCTATGTAGATGCTTTGATTAGGATGTATGATGATTATCATTTATATGAAATTATTGTGCCTATGCAATTATCATGCAGTAGTCGTCATCAGATTCCTTTATTTCATAACAAAATATATAGTTGATAGTCATCCTCGATATGATGTCAGATGTATGATGTGGTACATGGGCACTCATCCATGATGCGATTTATTTTGTGATTTTATTTGATGAAAGGAGATAATGTTGAAGATATGGACCAACTATTGATTGAATATTGTTATGAATGCATGTTTGCATAGTACTAACCTGCAGGGTACAAGGGCTATGTGATAGCCAAGTGTGTGATGCAAATTATGACTCAATACATATCTTGAAGAAGAGCCTTAATTTCCAAGTGATGATACGATGACACGTACCAATAAACTCGATAGTAACGCAGTATGATTTGATGAGTATCTACCCAATATATTGAGAGGGATGGAGGCATTTCCCACCCTATGTCACTTTGATACCCGAGGTCGTGGGAGGGCAGTGCTGAGACATGCTCCCCAAGTTGTTGTGATGACAATGGCCAGATGCTTGCTAGGAGAGACTAGGTCTGCTAGATAGCCGACGCTACCACTCTCAGGTTTTATGTGGGAAGGCCAATACAGCTGGCATCCACTTTGTACTAGTAGAGGAAGGATAGGGAGGATGCGGACGTAGGTTAGGAGGGGTGGACATATTAGTTATTATTGTTGAAGGTTGGACATTATGATATCGGATTAGTGATGGTAGGTACCAATCTTAACTGACTAATTAATAAGAACATAATTGTTAAATAACTCCGAATGTCACAAGAAATGATATTATATATGTATATGGGTCATGTTGCGTGAAATATTATTTGTATCAGTTAGAATTTAGGGGTTTTTGCTATAGTACATGTGCAGCTTGTGCATGTACTGGCCATGCATGCACACCTCACACATGCACGCTAGTATGAAATATTTAAATAGTTGGATAGGTTAACTAAGTAATTGTGACTTGTTTTCAATCTATAAATGTACGTTATTTATTAAGGAATAAATGTGCAGGGAAACTTAACACTAAACGTAAACGGGTCAATGTTATCATTTCAATCAAGCAATAATAATACTGCAATTTACTAATTATTGATTAATAATAATTATTATTATTGTATTTTCATTAATTATTATTAGTTATTAGTGTTTATTATTAAGTACTTTTATTAAGTGAAACATATACTAATTATTTTACCATTTTACCATTTGCATAAAACATTAAATAAACAATATTGGGTAATGTATGATAGTTTGGTATGTTATAAATTTACATGAACAATTAAATAGGATAAGCACCTATTAAATTCCTACCATCTCATCCGAGGTGGAAAAATTGTACAATTCAAGAAATAAATTAAATGCATACAACAAATGTCTTGAAACTGGAACTAGTTGACTACCCCAAAAAAAAAATTAAATAATAAATATTAATTTAAAAATGAAGGAGGCGGTGGAAGAAGGAAGGCAGTGGAAGAAAGGAGGGGAAGGAGGTATAAGGAGGGGGATCAAATGGTTTAAAGAGAGAGGATTTTTGGGATTTTCGGGAGGGTAGTTGGGAACAATTTTTTTTACAGAAGAACAGATATTAAGAAGGGATGGAACACGGAGGGAAGAAAGATGGAGGAGGGGGTTAACTCCAAGGGGGAATATTTACACTTAAATAAGAGGAAATTTGCTATCCGGTTTATCGGTACGTGGGCTCAGGGGCTAGGAAACCCGTCGGTTTCCTAGGGTGGATCATCTGGTTTGGCATCTAGGCTTGGACGAGGCTCAGGTAAGGGAAGGGAAAGGCTATAGGAGCAGGATTCAAGATTAGAATTAAGTCCAGGTATTTTTCGGTGAACTATCTCTTTGTTTTACAAATAAATGAAATATGAATAGAAATTTATGAAATTTTGTTGTCGTGTACTAGGACTTAAAAATCCCAAATGGTTGTTAAGGTCTAGGACTTAGTGCTCTGCCTAGCAAGCAAAGCACTACAGGCCTTGGAATCTTCAAGGCTAATTGAATCTACCTCACTGTCTATTTTATAAGAAAAATGAGCACAAGAACAAGGACATGCTCTATGTCAATTCACGCCCACATCAACTCCAACTAGAGGAGATGGTAGGTTGTATCCTATGGCGGTTCTAGCCTCTAGACCAATCTAAGAGGATGCCTCCAGATCTGATCGTAATGTAACAAGTCTTTGTGGATGAGGCACCAAAAGAGGTATAGCCTTAGGAAACAATGGATCATGAAAGGCTCCTCCTCATTCATACATCCTACCTTTTCCAGGGTGAAATCATGAATCTGGGTGTCTATTTTGGGGCTGTTATGAGAAAAGTTGTGTTTTTTTTCCAAGTTTGTCAACTTCAAGCAAAGAAAGAAAAAAATTGTATTTAGAATTTCATTTTGTAGTAAAAACAAAAGTTGTGGAGAATTGTGTTAGATTTCTATTGGTTATTTTTTAGGATTTTTTTATTGGCATTTGATATGTCATTTTTGAAAGTGTTTGATAGTATGCTATTAATTAATGAAATTATGATAAATAGCCATGTTTTTTGACATAGGTTTATTCATTATTCAATTATTGTTCATTAAAAAAAAAATTTATGATGATCTAGACAGATTGTACTAAAGGCTGTCTATAAGTTTGTATCCAACAACCACATGCAATAATTATTAGAATTTTTTTGAAGTGGACCAATCTGAAAAACTACCTTAAAACTGACAGGTTTAGTTTGGCACAACATCTTCCCTCATTTCCAATTCATAAAAAAAACTAAAATTACTCATTTGAAGACAACACATCAATGTTGGGCACCATGATTTTTCCAAATTTTTTTATCATGTCGTTAAGAAGTTATTGATTTTTCATTTCAATGAATTCTATCAAATTTTGAAGCAATCCACACACCTTCTAAGAAATATAATAAATAAAATTAGTGGATCACATCAACTAATGGTATTATTTGTGAAGAGAAAATGTAAGAATTTGATATGATCCAATCTCTCCGAAATGGGAAAAAGAGTCAGATACATGATGGAATTCAATTTTTTAAATATTACAGGTTTTCGGCCGAACTAATATTTCAGCCAAAAACAATTAATGTTTTGGCTGAAAGTTATCAAATGTTCGGCCAAACGTTAGATTTAACGGATGGAAAACAATTTGGCTGAACTAATAGTTTGACCGAAAATGTCTATTGAATTTTTTCTGCCTGCGAGAAAAAAACTTGAAACCTTTTTTCCAAACACTGTTTTGTTACATGAACTTGAAACATTTTTACTTTTTTCCGAAACACCATTTCAATTCTTTATTTATATGAATGAAGGCTCAACATATTTGATCAACATTTTACACATTTATAGAAGAAGGACGACTCTCTTTTTTTAAAACTTATCTTTTAAAGTGAAGCGTATTTTTATTTTATAAGAAACATTATTTTGAAAATTTGTTGTCTTTTTTCCTTTACAGAAGATGTTTTTGGAAAATATTTTATGGTGCAATTTGTCTTAAAAATTCTCCACCAATTTAGTGTATGGTACATTTTTAAAAAATATTTTGAACAATATTTTATCAACATATTTACTTTTTATAACCTTGCCTTAAACAGGTTAATTATCAATATTTAGTAGTCATCTTTTGGCCTTTTAACTCGTAATTTATATTTAGTGAATGTGGATGTATACTCATTAATTATACTTTTATAACATTTAAATAAACTATAATTTTGTTGTAATTCACGTGGCCTAGAAGTGCCAAATTTGGTTGATAACCTTCCTTGTAGCCATTATCACTACTTTTTTTAGTCATATTGTTTGAGGTGGATGACTCTTACTTTTTTTGTATTTTCTAAGGTGAATTTTTTTTCTTTGATGATTAAGATTCTCTTGAGGGAAATTTATTGGAAGTTGAAGGTATACATTGAATAATCATGGGCAACAAAAAAATGTGAAAGAGGAAATGTGATCGCACTGGAGATGATACCTTACATAATGAAAAGAAAAAACTTAGATACCATGAAAAAAAGAAACAAAAGAATACAAATATGGAAGACATCACTAATGATGATGTAACTAGATACTTGGATCAAAATGTTGATGATATGAATGTTCAAAATCAAACTCAAGAATAAATTGAACCAAGTATGTACGAATATTGTAAATTTTTTTAAAATGCAGTAACGGGTTTTTGTAAATGATGTATTTTTTAATATAATTTCTAAATGAAGATACAAATGTTGAAGATGTTGAAGACATCAAAGAATCAAAAAATGATGCAAATATTCAATCCAATAGAGGTAATATTATATATATTTGTTATGAAAAGATTTTAAACCATGTAATTATAATTATAATTACGAGTCATATTTTTATCATTCAAGTTAAGTATATTTGAAATATTCTAAATTAAAATTGAAATTGAAATATGTATAGGTGGCTTCGTCATTGACGACGACATGTTACAAAATGTTGATAAATAAAAATTTGGAAACATGAAACCAGACCATATTGTACGGTATCATGCTGAAAAGATGCATGAACATTTTTTGGAAAAAGAATCAGTGGTAACACAAGCTCAAATTTTGAGGTGTTTGTTAGTCTCCAAGAATTTGAAGGAAGCTTGCTCATTATTGGGTATTCAAAATAAGATAAAAGTTTTAAAGGTGAAGTGAAATGTGTTCGAAAATATATCCAATGCAATAAAAATGATTGGAAAATCCAAAAAGAAAGATACTAGTGCTGCACGAAAAACATTGTACAAATATAACAAATTTTGATTACAAATAGATGCAAATGATGAGCTTTCTTGTTGGGAAATTATTTGTAGACAACCCTATAAATATAGGGTCGATGAAAGTGTTAAAGATATGATGCACGAATATTGGGTGGAAAATTCTCATGTTTCACCAAATGCAAGAGACGTGATACGACACAGAATATCTAGAAATCAGTATGAAATCCATCTAAAACATATATTGGATATGACTCAAATACAATTGTTCAATAAATTCAAAGATGAACATAGTGAATTGAATCTGTCAATCAATACATTTGTACAACAGAAGCCATGGTATGTTAGACCTATCACTATTTGTGACACATGTTGTTGTGGTTATCATGTTGAGTTTGAATTATATTATGACACATTCCTTTGGTTTGGTAAAACATTTTGGTCGAATTCACCTCCTTCCACAATTCATGCTTTTATATCTGAAATTCTATGTGAAAGAGATAGTCACGAGAATTTTTACAACAAAAGATGTGTCGGTGGAAAGAAATGTGATAATTGTGGATCTCTAGCTTTATTCCACCATAAATATCCTATTGATATTAACGATCCGTCATTGTCCGATATCATAGTTCATTGGAAGAGATATGAATATGTCACGTATTCCCACAATTCTATAAGTTCTTCAAACGCTCTTTTGAAAAGAATAGATTTACAAGAAGATAAAATTAATGTTACAAAGTTTTTGAAAAAGTTTGAAAAATAAATTTATAAATACATAAAACATTCACATAGAGCACGATGGAAAGACTTGCAATTCAAAAAATCACATGATGTTTTTCCACAGGGGACTTATTTTTTTTGTGGTTGATTTCGTAGAGAATTACACATTTGAAGCACAAAAAGAAACACAGAGTGAATATTATTATTCGGACCAAGTTCCTATATTTTTCCATTTTCTATATAGACATGTTCAACAAAATGTTGATGATATAGAAAGCATGAATGACAATCAACATGTGATCAAGGAATACCATTTCTATATCAGCGATGACCGCACGCATGATACACATTATGTACAACATTGTTTTGATATTATTTATGGTTCATTGAAAACACATGGAATTGTAATGAATGAACATTGGATATGGTCAGATGGATGTGCAGGGAAATATAAATCTTCACGATCATTCTTCTGAATATGTTGACTTCGTAAAAAAACAAATATGAAACATCGTTATAAAAAAATTGAAACTGGTCATGGAAAAGGGGAGCACAATGGTGTGGGGAGTGTGTAAAATGAGCACTTCGAAGGTATCAAATGAACCATTGTGCTGATCGAATTGTGTGTGCTAATCAAGTTGTTCAATGGTGTCATTTAAATCTTAGCCATGATTACAATCAACAATCAAAAGATGTGCGCAGGTATGAACTTTGTTTTCAAAACAGAATTATTCAACTTAGAATGAATTTAATATGTACATCTACTAGCATTGTATTCACATGTACATGTAAAATTGTTTATGTTGGACATGTTTTTTTGGCATATTGGAATCCAAGATATAGACAGATCAATCCCATATGATGCTAGCACTATTCATCAAACTTGAGATTTACACTCAATCAAAACAAAAACCTTCCAAAATGTGTTTTCATTTGATAGTACGGAGCTAACATGCTTTTGTCCTATTTGCATAGAGGACACGGAATCAATAGAGATTTGTGAAAACATCAATGACAATTATGTTAAACCTTGGAAACACAACGAAAATAATTTAAAAGGAAAAATTCCACTCGCAAGCTTTGAAGAGTTTGAATCAAAGGACATTGCTGATGGTGATAGAATTTACGATTTGGTTAGAGAAGGAAGTTTTATGTATATATACTAAATAGTAAATTTTTTTATTTTTATTTTAAAGTTTTTTTTGAAAAATTCAATGTTCTTAATTATGTGTAGGAGATGTATTTGTTGTGGTTGCACCCATAGAGAACAATGAAAATGTGATATATTAATTGATGCGATGCATAGAGAGAAAGATGAAATTATTGGAGGACTATGATGACAGAGGTTTTATATATGAAAGAGGGTCTTTTGTATTAAAAGGTTATTTTTTTCAAGAAACATTTCAAACTAAAGGGGGCGTTCACTTTAAAGACTATCAACCTGATGTCATATGCTGCCAATATAGTCATTTGGTATGAGAAGCTCGCATAAATTCGATAGAAGTTAAATCAAATAAAAAATTGAAAGCTAGAAGATGGAAGATGTCAAAATTTGATCATGAAAGAATAATTGAAGATGGGATTCCTTTAAGATATTCTTTCTAATTGGAATCATGTTGAACATGATACATACTTTTTACATGAAGGACGTCTTCATTGGTTTTATAATTGTGACACTCAAATAGAGTGATTATTGATAAGTTCTGAGCTATATTGTTTTGATGAATTTTTAAGCACATTCGTTATGAAATTGCCAAATTATGAGATATGTGCCTCTTTTAAACTTAAATATGATAGACTATTATATTAGATTGTTGAACTTATGTACTTGTCAAATTGATTAAAGTTCTTACATTGTTGAGCTTATGTCCATCAAATTGAGGAAACTTATAAAATAGTGTTCTTGCATTGTTGAGCTTACATCTCATTGTTCTTAGATTGTTTAGCGTATGTATATATCAAATTGATGTCAATTAGATGATATATTGTTCTTGGATTGTTCAACATATGTACATGAAAATGATCTATATTAATTTTATAACGAAATTGATATGTACAATTGTATAAATTCATAACATACAAACATTCAACATTAACATTACTAAATATTAAAAATCATTACGAATGATTAAAAATCTTGATTGAATTTTCACAAAAGAGGATTGTGAAATAAATTCATTTAAAACCAAAATCATTTAAGATACTAATTAAATCATTTATGTAATTAACTTAAAGATACTAATTAGAATCTTAAGATACTACTTTAATCATCATGTAAGATACTAATTACATAAATGAATTAAGATACTAATTACATTGATCCTCAACCAAAACGAAAACAAAAATTTAGAGTGAAGATTGAAATTACATGCATGCTGAGAGGGATTATAATTGAACAGGTTGTAAATGAATTATCATGTTATCTCAAGACAATTCCTCATAATGCATAATTATCATGCAAAGTTCCCTAAGAAATGGATTGGATATCCTTTAGATATTTTTTATGGATCGAGATCAATCATAATGTTCACAACAAAGGCATGTGGTTCAATACAATGAAATATCAGGTTAGTATATTAATTTCTCATACACCTTCACTTGGATTTATTCTTTTTCTACTAGCCACATTTTATTGATCTTATTAATTTCTCATACACCATCAAATTAGGTAGAAGTACCTTCCCTTTTCTACAGGAAAAGGTTTACTTCTTTTTCTGTAATGTTTCCATGCAAAAGTTCCTTCCATTTATTGAAGAAACAAAGGAAAGGAATAAGCAGCATCACAGAGGTTAGCTTTAGAATTCAATCCAAATATGCCAATGTAACTACACATTTTTCTCAACAAAATATCTTTGGCCCATCAAGAAAACACAAATTTATAGCATTTTTAAACACAAATTGTTGAATTTTTACTTTATTTAAATCATCATTCATACATCCATTGTATCTACAAAGTCACAATTAAATATTAGATTTTCCAATTTTAAATCCATCATGTCCAAAATACCATAATACATTAGACCACTTTCTTGTCTATGATAGTTGACCGTTTGATCAGCACTAAATATAGCCTCTTAGTATTCTTGGCCAACATTTACTTTAAGATTACTAACTTTGGGCACCTTCCTAAACATGAGCATGAATATCCGTGACTCTAATATATCATGTTGTATCAAAAGTTCAAAACTAGGTTGTAATGACAATTGCCCACCCAATGATGTCACTAAGCTCCTTAAAGTCTTTGAAAATGTCATGCAAAACAAAAATGTACACTTAGAACTTACATTTATGGGACATTAAAATTGTTTGTTCATTAAAACTTGAAGTTGATATAAACTTCACAAAAGTAGATTTTTCAACAAGATAAAAAAAAGTAGCTTGAACTTGGAATGAAAAAGGTTGAATTTTAGAAGAGATGGGGAAAATAAAAGTTTCCATCTCCATGATTGGTTTCAAAAAGGACTTCTAATGTAGGTAATACTACACCTTTTATAAAACAATATTGAATTAATTTTGAACAAATTAGATGGTCCAAAAGAAATGAAGAAACCATACATCTTAGGGTTTTGACTCTAGGGATAAAGTTGATCTAGGGATATCATTAGGCATCCAAATGATGGTGTGGCTGCTATAGGATTCATGGGTTGAAATATAAACAGGTTTCCCTAAACCATCCAACTACTTTAGGTCTTCAAGCTACCAAATAATTGAGTTAGCTACTACGTAAGTTCTGATTTGTTTCGGCTAAAACAATTCATATTTCTTGGTATGATATATGCCATAAAATAGTCCAACAACTAGGATAAATCATGATATTAATTATCTCAAGAATAATAAGAAACTTCATTGCTTGGATTTTGCTAGTGATTACTTCAAATCAAGCTCAAAATTGCAGTATGAATGCAGGTTCAAGGATATTCAACATCTCCCTATTGCCACTAATCAACAACTATACAACTTACCAAGATATGGTAAATTTCCTTTATATTCATTTATTGTGGACTATGCATCTATGAGAATATTGCATCCATTATACCTGAAATTTTAATTTAAGATGCATTCGCTATATTCATAAAGATACAACGGAATATTCACCATTATTTTCTAACTTAATATCAACTTACCAAGATATGGTAAATTTAAGTTTATATTAATTTATTCTGGACTATGCATTTATGAGAATATTGCATCCATTATACCTGAAATTTTAATTTAAGATGCATTCACTATATTCATAAAGATACAACAAAATATTCACTAGTAGTTTCTAACTTAATATCAACTTACCAAGATATGGTAAATTTCCTTTATATTCATTTATCTTGGACTATGCATTTATGCGAATATTTCATCCATTATACTTAAAAATTTAATTTAAGATGCATTCACTATATTCCTAAACATACAACAGAATCTTCACTAGTATTTTCCAACTTAATATCATGTATTTTGAGACTGCAATGACCACAAATCTATACCTAAAGGATGCCCAAAATATCTGTCCCAAATATTCTACAAGGTTTGATAGATTCAACAAATAACATGCTAAATGATACAAGTATATCATTGGCTATTCTACCAAAGTTTGCCTAGAATTAAACCATTGCAGTGTTCCTTTTTGGCCCATTTATGTTGTTAGATAAAGTTACAAGAAATAATAAGCTATAACAACCTCCTTAAACTCCATAAGGTACACTTTTTCCACATTACAACTACCAATTGTTGACCATAACCACTAACATCTAGGCTAGCACCACAATATCAAGCAAAAATCCAAAATATCAAATGCATCCCCTACTATTGAAATTGTGAAAAAATTCACAAGTGAACACCCTTGCATGATGAGGGATAACACTTTGCATAGAAACATCAAAGTGCTAGGTGTAATCATAAAACCAATGCAACCAATGTAGTCATGCTAGAGCACTTTATCAAATACATATATTTTTCCCTTGTGTTTGATTATCAAATAAAACAAAGCCACTTAAAGATACGAAATGTCACGTCCCCATGCCTCCGACCGGCAAAGAGGACGCGATCTACGAGCTCTATCAGACCGGGATAAGAGCCCATGAACATGTATAGGCATAAAAATTGCCTAAAACAGAATGCTGAAAGAGAATTTAAACTAAAATATGCACACATAATTATTAATCATTCACAGATGCAATTTAATCATCATTCACAGCGGAAACATCATACATTTAAGCCAGCATTTAGTCATGCATGCATTTATCATGTCATTTCATTTTCATTACAGTAAATTAAGAATTACAGAGGTAAAATGCACAAGATTACTTATCTTATGAAATCTTTGCTCCGCAACCAGCTACGTCACTGCAACGTTCCACCCAACCATAGGCCAGCGTGCTCCTCAAGCTCTCAGCAACACTGCCACCCCCGAGCTGGGCATGATTCTCCAAGGAATAAGGGAACTAGCAGGCTTACACATAGCCAGGATACACAAAAAAGCACACAGCCAAGCCAACCAAGTTGGGTTTATCAGGCCATCCAGGGGTTGGAGAAGGAAAATTGCTAAGCTGGTGAGCTCATAACAGAGCCAAGAACACCTACACTAGAACTAGCCTGACCTCTAAGACACCCATCCACACCCAACACAAGGAATCAGTCCCTTCTCTGCTACACAGTCCCTCAGGCCCTGCATTCCCTTCGAGTGCTATTCAGGGGTGATGGAGAAGAAGGCCAGCCCTCTAATTCTATTTGTGTGGTTTCTAACACCAGGTTTATCAAGCAGATTGATCCAACATCCCTACTCCTCACACAGTCCGAAGACCAACCATTGCATGTATGCAATCAATTAGCTATCACAGCTTAAACAGAGAAAAATGAATTACACAGCCCCAAAAGCAGAACAGCAAACAAAACGCAATAGGGACGAATTTTACAGTTTCCCAACCGATGTGTGAGTAGAACCCACGAATTTGCCTATGAGTAAAGGATACGGCCACCCTATTCACAAATCCGCCCAAGGAAATACTGCGTGGGTAAATCCGGCAAAATCCAGTGCGTGAAGACAAAAACGGGTAGGAATCCCTCTGCGCGAAAATGCACAGCAATAGAGAGGACGCAAATTGCAGAAGAAAATCGTGTGGGTAAAACCCAGGAAAAATTCCTGTGCGTGAAAGCAATAAGCAGCCAAATGGGAAGTGCGTGAAGGTGAATTGCTTCCAGGAGGACGTGAATTTGCAGTCGTGGGTGCTCAGCAACTCGTGGAGTGAAGATGATTATCTGCGTGAGGGGATGAATAGCCAAAATCATGGGTAGAGGGTGCGTGTGGGTGAGGACTGACAGTCCTGCCACCCCAGCCCCCAAAATCATTAACTGCTTCAACCACTAGCAGTAATTCTTCAATGAGAGTGGTTGGAAAATAAAAACAAGGGAACGAGACACATGGGTTTTTCTCATTTTGGCCAAAGTTGGAAAAATTCCCCCACATCCCTATCCTTATAAAATCATGCCCCATTCAATTTAGTTGCTGTGACCGTAGCTGGTTGTGTCCATTAATTAATTATGATGCATATTTACATGACGACCAACATATTATATGCCGCATGCCGCGATAGATCTTTGGTGACAATTAAATCCAAAACATAGCATTACCGATCAATGGTGGGGCCTTGGCCTTTAGCTCCACACCATGATCATTACAATATATACATCATATACATCTAATGTAACGGGGTCAAAACCGGGGCATTACACGAAACCCATGCTAATTAAACAAACCAAAGATACCAAACCCATGTTAATTAAACAAATAAAAAATTTAGTATATATCTCATCAAACACATCTTAAGATACTAAGTTAATTAAATCATTTAAAACCAAAAACTTCCAAAAACAATATATATATGATGTTGTTGTCGGAGAAACCATAGTATTGAAATGACCAAGTTGACATTTCGGATCCATATCAAGATTCATCATCATCATTTTGATATTGTGGTTTCTCCGACAACAATATCAATAACCTACCACCAAAGAAATTTAACAACAGAAATATACTTATGAACGGTCAAAATTTATATATATGTTTAAAATATATAAGTTAAACTGATAAGTTTAAGTTTAAAGTTTTGGCATGGAATATGTCAAATCAACAAGTTCACATGTATAAAAACATACATAACTATGTGATATCCATTATATGGATATCACTCTCCACATTCTCCTGGAAATTGAGTTTTATAACACATGAAACATATAATTAAGCTTCAATATATAAATTTTATACTGTAAATAAACTTGAATAAAAATGCAATTTGAAGTTAAAATAATAAAAATGAATAAATATACCTAAGTGAGGCTAACACCCAAAGAGGTCACCACATCTACATCCATGGAAGGTTGTACAATATGTTTACCCACCTACAATTAAAATACCATTACTTAAACATTTAAAACATGTAATTTAAATGTAAGTTAATTCAAATTTAAATAAAATGTCAATTGTTTTTAATCATTAAAAAAACATTTAATCATTACTAAAACATTTGAAAGGTGCTTGATTTACCTCCAAATCTTGGGACACACTAGGAATGTATCCCAAAATTGATGATGAGAGGGGCCCAATACCCATGCTCCTAGGCAACGGGATCGGAACCTATGAACACAAACACAATTTCAATCTTGAAAAAATGTGTCGTGTCAATAATAAGAACATATAAAATTTTATAGACATTTATGCAAATGCACCTCTTCCAATGGCCCTAGGTTAACACTAGAGTTGACCATAAAATCACGTTCATCCAACATTTGGGTGAACTGCAATTCAAGTGATTTCATTATATATTTAGATAAACTAACAAAATGGGATTTAACAATTATGAGAAAAACATAAAAGTTCTCACATACCTTCCCCCTCCCTACTTCCTCGCAATGGAGTAAACCAAACAATCCATCTTGACAATGTTTTGCATATGCCTTGGCATCTTCAAGGCTCATTGAATCTACCTCATTGTCTGTTTTATAAGAAAAATGTGCACGAGAACGAGCACATGCTCTATGTCGATCCATGCCCACATCAACAGCCATTAGAGCAGATGATAAGTTGTCTCCTATGAGGGTTCAGACCTCTAGACCAATCTGAGAGGGCACCTCCATCTCTGATCGTAATGTAACAACTCTCTGTGGCCAAGGAACCAAATGAGGTGTATGCTTAGGAAACAATGGATTGCAATAGGATCCTTCTCGTTCATTTGTCCTACCTTTTCCAACCCTGTAAAATTTGGACACATCTGTGTAATATGGCTTCATGTTTTAAAAAAACTCCGCATAAAAAAATCTTGCAAAATAATGTGGCACTTCATCATTCAATGAAAATATACCATAGGAAGCCAAGAATCTATCATATAAATGGTGTGCAATCTCAGGGCGCTTGAAATATTGCACCTTTAACATCTTCCGCTTCGGTCCTTCTTTAAAATTAAACATTGAAATGACATTTTCTTTTGATACCCTCTGCTCTACACCAACCCACTTGTCAAGACCCATCACCTGTGGCCTCCACATTCGGATCAAGTGAATAAAACAATCTATTGTTGGCCCACCAGTTCTATAGGCACCAATTAACTTGCCTAAATATTCCAAAATTATTTGCAAGCTTTGCCGACTCTCTGTTGGGAGTTCCAATCTAGCAAGATCATCCCTCAATTTTTTATGGTGGGCTATACATTGTTCAAGGGTGATATAAACCTCTTCATTTTCCCAAGGAAGAGCATGAGTTATATCTGAAGGATAAATGGTCATGGGCTAACAACCACATGCTTGTTCAATACTAGCCCTTCGTCGACCTTGACCCTTTCTCCAAGCATTTGCATGACCTTGCTCTTGGTCCCTTGCAACATCCTCAGCATCTCCACCCTCATTTTCTCCAAATGCATAACACTCATTTTCTCTGAATGCGTCATCACCCTTAGCGTCTCTGAATGCATCATCATAACCCTCGGCAGAACCACGATCCTCTACATTTACACATGTAATCATGTATAATTTAGTACATTAAGACACACGCATATATATACACATGCAAATTAGTAATTTATTTAAATAGATTATATATATATGTAACATATCACCAATAAAATGTTGGTGGTCCATTGGTCATTCTCTAAAATAACGACTAGAAGAGGGAAAACAGTCACAAGATAATGAATCAAACAATCGACTAGAATCTTGGCCACTCTCACGAGACAATCTATTACGTCGTGTCTCTACAAATAAAAATGCTAATGAAACTTAGTAAAATCAATGAACAAGACTTGAAACAAATATAAATATTCACACAAACTCATAAATTTTGCATGTGCATAAATTTCAAACACATACCTAATGTGTCTTGATATAACACGCTAGAATCTCTAGATGATTCATACCATCTTCAAGAGCGAACATTTGAAGTTCTTTCAGTAGATGTAGGTGTGGTATTAGGGGTCCTTGTCTTAGATGTCTCTGTACATCTTTGACTCGAAGAATGAGTGACCACCATGTCTCGAACCATCTCTACTATATATCTCCTATAAACATCAAAATAAGCACCAATGAACTAATGTAGATTAGCCCATAAGAAGTTTTTGAGGAAAAGAAGAAAACAATTGAATATACTCATTGTGTATAAAACATAATATGATCAATCCACATCAAGTTATTAATCTTGTGGAAATGTTGGTGAGGAAAAAAGAAATAATTTAGAGCCCTTTTGTTGATGTACTTTGATTCATATGGAGTGTGTTATGCACTAGAGCTACTTTAGTGTCCCTATAAAGCTAAGGCTAGAGGAAGGGGTCAAATTGTATAGACCAAAGGGGGATTTATTTTATGGATATAATGTTTGAGATATTTTTACCCCTTGGACTAAACATGGAAAAAACATTTGTTTTTACTCTCAAAAGTACTTAGCTTAGTGGCTTTGCTGACTACACATTTAGTGTGATGAAGTCTCCACCATCTAGGGTTTTATGCCCATGGGTTGGTGCTCTAGGGCACACCTTTGTTGGAACAACCTACTATGTAACATGAACAACCAATCATTTAATTGAGAGAACATACAATTGAACGATAGAAAAATATAAGATCTTAGAGTATTGAACCAAGCATATGCACAATATCATGATATCATTATTCATAGTTGTCATGGTAGAAAATTATCCATGACAAACCAAATAATCTACCTCAAAGAAACTTCATGGAACAGTGTCTCATTTGTAAACTAAAGCACACTAAATGTAAAGGAACATATAGTGGGAATTTTTGACAACCTAGGGGGGTAACAGATTCAAGATCTTTCTATGTATATGTTCTAATGAAATTCTTAAGGTTTGTCTTGGCATATACAAAGGTTTAAATAGCCACAAAGATAAATAATAGATGAAATCAACACTAGTATACTTTTACGTGCATATGACAGTCTATAGACTCTAGTTTACAATTTTGTGCTCTCAAGGCAGATTATAGGTTTTGCTCGAAAGGGCAGTTTTACTTCAAACAGTACAAAGAATGCTCTGGTTTTTTGTATGTCTGTAATGAAACAACAAACTGAAGGTACTTGTGAAATTGGCCCCATGTGAAAAATCCTTTCTAGAATTTTGATTAGGGAGTAGCAAGAGGGGTTAATTAGGGATTATAGTTAAATAACTACATGTCATAAATTTTCATAGTTCAATAAAATAATTAGCACTAACATACCATATATTTTTATTTTTTTTGTTGAAATATTTAACTGGATATTTTCCAAAACCAGCTCGACCTAGCATCTTTTAAATTAAAGAATGCATATAAAGAGGTTTAAGTCTTACAGATTAGTAATGGATTTAATGGACAAAGGAATATTATGCTCTAATTGTTGTTGAGTTGTAGCTTAGTGTAGTTCTGTTTGTTTGCACCAAAACTATCTGAAAACCCAATTTGTAGTTCTCTGTGTTTGCCTAAGATAAATTTGCAAAAAGTATTAACTTTTGGTAAATGTTTAAAACAAAATCATATTGAAAGTTGTTGGTAGATGTTGTTGTCTTAAATATTTTCTATTCCAAATTTTAGACTTATTATAAGTTATATTCATATTTTATCTAATTAATTTTTTTTAATTCTTTACTAAATTTAATAGCAATGAAAATAAAATTAATTTCTACTTTTTAACAAAAAATTTAATGCAAATGAAAAAAAAAAATTGATTCCCATTTGACTCTATTCGGATCCATCCAAGTGACTTTTTATTGTATGTGACAAACAATTTACTCTACATTTCAGGGCCACCTAAAAGCACGTAACAGCTCAGAATTCAGTGAATGCTTCAAGAGGCTAGTGAAGTTTGAAGTTTGAATTATATATATATATATATATATGAATGTTAAACACTATGTTTAGCACTATCAAGTTGTAATGTTTCCTACATGAAATGTGTGGCATGAACTCGACTCTATGCCAGAAACAACAAGCAATCACTACGTCCCTTCGGTCAAAAAATACAAACCTATTACAATACACCCAATACTGTAAATTTTTTTATGTTGGACAAGTTTAACTAGACTTTTTAAAGGTCCTGTATTTATGGTAGACAGAATAGGCTTAAACAAAATTAAACAGAACTTGAATAATGTGCTTACTTGGAAACCGCAAAGTACCACAGACAAACACCCGCAGACGGATGCCAACAAGCTGTGAAGAACACCCACCACCACAAAGATGCGATGCACCACTAAGAACCACACAGGAAAAGCACCACTACTGTGAAGCACCACTGCTGTGAAGCACCACACAGGCAGAGCACCACCACCGCAAAACACCACACAGGCAGAGCACCACCACTGTGAAATACCACACAAGAGGAGTACTACCACTGTGAAACCCTAACACACAGTCGAGGTAGAGGTAAGGACTTACAAGCAAGGTAGAGCTATGGCTTAACATGCAAGGAAAGACGCGGCAAGGAAAAGGTAGAGCTGAGGTATAACAGGAATTCAGAGGAGAGACAGAGGCAACATAGAGGCAAAGCTGAGGCCTAAAAGGTGAGGTGATGCAGAGCCGAGGCACAGGCGTCACAGAGATGAGGTGAGGCAGAGCTGAGCCAAGGTGTTGCAGAGAAGAAGGCCAAGCAGAGCAGGAGGCATCACAGAGCAGGAGGCATCGCAGAGCCAAGATAAGGTAGAGCCAAGGCACCATAAAGCCAAGGCGAGGTAGAGCCGAGGCAAGGCACAGGAAAAAATCATAAATGAAAAAACTGGAAGCAGTTGCATCGTTAAAAATATATATACCTTTTTTCAACCGAAAACATTGTTCGACTGAACAATATTTCGGCCAAAAAAATGTTTGGATGAAAACAAATCTGCCGGACAATATTTTCTAGCGATCCTTACAAACCCTGCATCACGAGGTTCACCATTAGTTTTAACATTCGACTGAAAAAATAGTTTGACCAAAAGGTTTTTAAATTATTCGGCTGAAAAAAACTAAAAGTTCGGCCGAAAAAAAAAACTTCATTCGAAAGTGTTTTAAATACAGATTCCAAAAGTGGATTCTCATGGAATAGACACCCATGTTCATGATCTCATCCTCCAACCCCGTAAAATTTGATGAAGCATTTGTGTAATCTAGCTTCATGTTTAAAAAAAATTCTACATAAAACAATTTTGCAAAATAATGTAGCACTTCATCATTCCATGGAAATCTACTAGAGGCAGCGAAGAATCTATCATTTAAATGGTGTGCAATCTAAGGGTGCATCTGCTTAGATTGGCCCTTTAACATATTCCTCTTTGACCCTTCTTTAAAATTAAACATTGAAATGGCATCTACTTTTGATACCCTCTTCTCTACATCAACCCACTTGTCAGGTACCATCACCTAAGCCTTTCGCAGTCGCATCAAGTGAATAAAACAATCTGTTGTTGGCCCAACACTTCTATAGGCACCAATAAACTTGCCTAATATTCCAAAAGTATTTTCAAACTTTGTCGAATCTCAGTTGGGAGTTCCAAGCTAGCAAGATCATCCCTAAGTTTGTTATGGAGGAATGTGCATTGTTCAAGAGGGTGACAAAAAAACTATCATTTTCCCAAGGAAGAGCATCGAGCATATTTGAAGGATAAATGGTCATGGGATTACAACCATGTGCTTATTCAAAAGTATCCTTTCGTCGACCTTGACCCTTTTGTCAAGCATTTTCATGACCTTTCTCTTGGTCCCTTGCAACATCCTCAACATATCCACCCCTTGCATCATCACCCTCATTTTCTCCAAATGCATCACCCTCATTTTTGCAAATGCATCATCACCCTCATCCTCTCTAAATGCATCATCATAACCCTTAGCAGAACCATGATCCTCTACATTTACACATGTGATCATTTATAATTTAGTATATAAAGACACAAGCATATATATACACATGCGCAAATTAGTAATTTATTTAAATAATTTATATATATATGTAACATATTGCCAATAAAATAAGGTTGGTCTATTGTCATTCTCTAAAATGATGACCAAAAGAGGGAAAATGGTCACAAGATGAATCAAACAAACGATTAGACAGACATGCTTTCCCACTCTCACAAGACAATCTATTACGTCGTCTCTCTACAAAGAAAAATGCTAACAAAACTTAGTAAAATCGATGAACAAGATTTAAAACAAATATAAATATGCATGCATACTCAAAATTTTGCATGTGCATAAATTTTAAACACATACCAATTGTGTCTCGATATAATATGCTAGAATCTCTAGATGTTTCATACCATCTTTGAGAGCGAACATTTGAAGGTGTTTCAGTAGATGTAGGTGTGGTATTAGGAATCCTTGTCTCAATAGATGTCCGAGTACATATTTGACTCAAAGAATGAGTGAACTCCTCGTCTTGATCCATCTCTACTATATATATCCTATAAAAATCAAAACAAGCAACAATGAACTAATGCAGTTTATCCCATAGAAAGTTTTTGAGGACGGGAAAAAAAACAATTCAATATATTTAATGTGTGCCCCTCTTTTTGATGTGAATTTATGTTTTTCCCACATTTCCCCCCCTTTATTTATCCCGAACAAGCCATTGCTCATTTCGAACAAGTATCACTCTTATTAGGCTCATTTCCATAGTGGTCATGTTTGACATAGTCATGGTTAATAAAATCGATTATGACCATGAGAGATAAAGGAAATTGAAAATATTTTTGGATTTATTAAATACTAAATCATTATTATATGCAACACTATGAAGGACAACAATCCTCCTTTAAGTAGGATTGAAGGATCAAAATGCCTCCTTCACATGGGAATGACATATTTGAACTGAGTTTCAAGGTTATACTATTAGCATTTATAGTAAGCTGTGTCCATATTTTGTTAACTTTTCTAGTAAATTTCCATATTTTATTGATATTGAGAAGTCTAGCAAGTTTCTTTAAAATATCCATAAAATAAATAAACATAGATTTTCCCAACCAAATATGTTATAATGTGATCCATGATATTTTCATTTTACTGATTTTTTTTTAATAGGTTTTAGTCTTACATGACACCAATGCAACAACAAACCATACGAGAAACTACATACCAAGATATGGCTAGAAATCAATTGGTAATGCAATCTGAATGTTCTAGCCTTGATTTAAATATAGAAAGTTCAAATTGGTAAAATTTATATTATTCCTTTATGGTGTATTGTATTTTCTTTAAAATTTATATTTTTCATTTATGTTGTAATGTATTTACTTTATTTATGATCATGTTTTGATCATGAGGAATAAGTATTTTGTTTATGTGGCTATTTTTTATTTTATGGAATGTTGTGGTGAAGCAAGGTCCTTGGTATCATTTCTATCCTGGGGCTGCAAGATACAATGGTACACATCACCAAATGAACATTATGACACATAATTCAGTCCCCAGGGATGGTTTTGCATCCCAAACTAGAGTGAATGCGTCTCCCTCTATTTCCAGAGCAAGTTCTATAGAAGAAACAAATCAAGCATAGGAGCTATGGAGTAGTGTGGAAGGTGCTACAACACCACAACAAGAGAAGCACATGGTTGGGAGGTTCTTTTTTCCTCTTGTCAATGTCATCAAGTCATTTGGAAGCACTATAAAATTATGTTGTTTTCTACTTCATAGGGTTTTTTAGTTCCTTTAAGCCCATGTAGAACCTAAACCATGATGATTAAGCTAATGAAGTATTTTTCTACAGTTGGAAATTGCATGTAAAATTACTTGGATGCTCTTGTAAATGTACAATAATGAGTTGTTTCCTCTATTGGAGTCTAATGATTCCTTGGATGCCAATGTGGACGAAGTTGTCCAAGTTCAAGTTGTAGCCTCAAGATACCTAAGCTGGAAATTAAGTGGCTCCAAAGAATGCAGTCAACTCATAGTTTTGTAGTTTAAACAAAAAAAATTATAGTACTTTCATTCTGGAATTTTTAATAGACATAAATGGCTGATTGAGAGAATCTACAAATTTGAAGTTCTTCATGAATCCAAGTGGTATAGGGAGACATGTATATTGATTTAGGTGGTTAACTATGCATGATATATTTATCTATTCCCACGCAACCAGCTATCCATAAATGATTTCAATGTTGCAATGAAGGCCCCTTAGCTCAACTCATGAATTCATACTTTGATAAAGTTTTCCTTCCCTTTTCGTATAGGCAGCTAGCAATCAAAGAATTAACCAACTAAAGGCGCTAAAGAAACATCGGTCTATATTTTTTTCCTCAACATTCTTCAATAATATTTTTGGTATGATTTTGAAGCATGGACGTTATATTACCTCTATTCTTTGATTGCTTTTTATAGTGAAATTCACACTAAAAATTAAAAGTATTATAGTTTATTATATGTCTGTGCAAAGATACCTCATCCAAATCACATGCTTTAGCATGGGAAAAACACTTCACTATTTCAATATTTCAGTCAATATAAATAAAATAATACTCATGCAGGATCGAATTACCATAATCAGTCATTTCGTGTTATGTGTACAATATATGAAAGTAAAATCTCTCAATAATCTCGTATATCATGATTGAGCAGAACCCAACTATATTCACTTGTATTGTCATACTAATATGATTGAGGAAAACCCATTTAAAGCTAACTATTCAATACATATGCCTTATTAGTACAAGAATGGTGTTTCCTTATACCTATATTATGAAATGTGTGTATGGCATTAGTACTATGTTGATAGTGATTATGACTAAGATAGTTATAGGTGTGTGTTTACCTTATCTCCCTAATCATCATACTTAGCTTCATTCAACTAACATTATTAATTTCATACTACATGTTTAAAGATGTATATTACGAAAAATAAGCTTGAATTCCATTGATATCAATAACATGGAATTGTAACACTTGGACTTTATTACATATTATATATGTACAATACTAGCTCATTACTATCCATGATATTCATGTAATGAATGCAGGGTCTTAGCGTCTAGTAAAAACACTTCACTATTTAAAAAATCAATCAATATAAAGAAAAGACTCACGCAATCTTTTTCGCGTTTGGGAATAATGCCTCACGTTTTCAAAGTTTATCTTCTGTGAGTATATTTAGCATGAAAATAAAATCTTACTAACTTTACAAACTAGTGTTGTAGTGTTGTTTTTCATCCTCATGGGTGCTAAGATAGTATAGGTGTATTACCCAATTTTTTTCTTTTCATAAATATATAGAGAACCATTATCTCTTTGCAACCTTTCTATTCCTCATTTTCAATTACTATCCTTATTTTTAGTGTCTTGACAGGAAAAATTGTTAATATTTTGACATTCACATGAATACTAGTGATACAAGACTCAAATGGTTTGTGGAAAAAATAAATACCGGTTCAAGTTGTTGCATCAATTGTATGGTTGGTTGAAGAGGCAAATGAGCCTAAGATTGTTGGAAAAATTACATGAGGTTGAGGTATAGGTTGAAGCTGTTGCAATGATGCCTACATCATTGTACATTGAGTTTGAGAGTATGTATTGTTTATATATTATTTCAATTGGACAGGTTCAAAACTAAATTTTTCAAAAAGCAAGATCATAAATTACTCTATTGGAAGTATCAATTTTGAATCAGAGTTGCAAGCCCAAAGAACTTGCAGCAAATGTGTTTCTTAATATAAACTTGTTTTTAAGTTTATGCTCAACTACTTTGTTATAAAACAATATTAGATGGAATATTATTTTTTAGAAAAAATATATGTGTGTGATATTTAGTAATTAAGTTATAGGTGTTTTTTTTTCTCTAGGAAGCATCTAATAATTTTTAATTGTCCACGTCATGGAAAAGTATCTGTAAATGACTTGTTATATTAAAAATTGGAATAAGAGAGAAATGAAAGATTTTGACATATAAATTAAATATAAAATACTCATATATTAAAAATTGTAATATGAGAAAAATGAAATATTTTGATCATATAAGCTCACTCGGTATTTAAAGGCTCAAGGTCGGGCTTTGTAGGGTCTTTCTAAAGTAAATTCCCTTAAACTGATTCCCTTAAAGTAACTTGAAATGGATCCTCTTATATTAGCTATTATCTTAGTATAATCGGAGAACTCATAGAAATATGGTTAACTCATGGTCAGTCCCCTATGGATAATCCTTAAGTAAATATCAATCTCTGAGCTTTTCGTAAAGAGTCTAAACAAGTCTAAAGTAGAAGAACTCCTTCATACCTAAGTGACTTCTCTTATCTCTTAATATAATGTAATGTCCCAAGTCTTGTGTGCAGACCTAGACACTCTTTAATTCTGCAATTTAAATAAAAATTTCTGAAGTTGAATTAATTCACACAAAGCCTTTTTGGACTGGGCAATTTAGGGGTTTCTTCTAGGAAATTTTGCCGGAAAAAGGAGTGGGAAGTGGGAAGAAACCAAATAAATTCAGACATATAATTTAATATTTCCTAACACATTTATATCTGATTCCATTTAAGGTTTAGAATCCACTCCATGGAAACCTACTACCACGCTTCTGGGAAATCAAACCGTGAAACTAGGAAGAGTAGATTGATTTGTTTCAACCAGAGGCTCCTGGAAACTTTAAAATAGTTGTTTCAACATTAATATAACATAATAAAAGGTTTTGGACAGTTTTCAGAAGTTCTGGAAAGTTCTGAGTAGTTCCGGATGAATTTGGGTTTTTCCGGCGGTTTTGGCCAAGGGAAACCCTGCACAGAGGAGGATCCAAAAAGGTGGTATGAACCCAAAAAAACGTTTCTGGAGCTATTTATTGTAATTTGGTCCTATTATTTACCCACTGAAACTTACAAGGATCATTTTGAGTTAATAGAGCTCATTTTACATCAGTTTTAGCAAAACTAGTCGTTAAAAGCTAGTAATCTAGCTAGGGTGTAAAATTGAGCAGTTAAATCATGTCAAATTTATTTATGTAATACACATGAATTGTAAAATAGGTAAATATAATATCACTAAAAATATAAAATCTCTTCAAACACTTCCCCATCCTTTCTTATTTCTCACAACACTCGTATTCATTAATTTTCCCCCATGCAATGATAAAATAAGCCTTTCTGGCGAAACTGAAGACATACTTGTTTATGGACAGAGATGTTTCGACCTGATAAATTTAAATTAAATATTATTTTGATACGATATAATATAAATCATATAATGGACTGAAAATTATAAGGAGACTCCAAAACTAATGGGTAGGAGGCCCGGAACATGACCAACAAGGGGTTGTGAGCATAGGTAAAGCATGGGATTCACTAGAGCTCAACCTGAACATGATGGAGGATGAAAATAACTCTTATAATCCTTCAATTTATGCAATATAGTGCTCCATACCTGAAATGGAATATAAGAGGATGGAAAGAGAGGGGAATGGAAGGTTGGGGCTCATCTCCTAGTAGTTTGAGGCACAACACTCAGATGTAATACTCAAATAAGCATATCTCATCACACATAACAAAAAAACTCCATAATGGATTTAAAAATTCCCTTAATTCTACCTTGGGTGACTTTTTGAGCAATTCCTTCACCTGTTGAAAAATTAACTCACTTTCCAGTCCTGTTCCTAAGCCATGAGTGGCCCTCCTTGATGGGATTAGAAATTTTGGTTTGCAAATGATGTTTCCTTTTTTGTATAACTTAATCCAAAGTGGAAATTATACCTGCTTGATCAAAATAACAAGTATGAATCTTAGTAAATGTTTCCATTTTTGTATCCTTAAGTACAAAATAGAAACTGTGCCCTCCTTGAGTAATTAGCAAGTTTGTGCATAAGGTAATCTTTCCTTGCTTTTCATCCTTGCACCAAATTGGAAACTAGCTTGGATAGTTTATATATTTTCTATGACATGTTTATTTTTCCTTCTTTTGCATTGTTTCCATTTTTCCATCCTGGGAAATTTTCCTAATGCACCCTCCTTCCTTGAAAACTCATTTCCACCATTAATTATTTTTCATAATAATTAAATAATTACAAATAACATGAATTTAGAAATTACATGCCTCCATAGTTATAAATAATCAAAATTCCTAGGAATCATTAATAAATTCAATGTTTAACCCTTGGACACTTGAAAAGGTCAACACTTTCAAGGTCCCTTCAAGGGAGGGACATGACAGTCCTCCCCTCCCAAGTCTGCTTGTCCTCAAGAAGAAGAACTTTAGAGTGCTGCAAAATTTGTCCTCCATGTTTCTGTTGCACCACTCTGATTATAGTCATTTTCTGCAATGACCACTTCTTTCAACAAAATTGTGAAACTAGTTAAGGTAACTGAGTAGAATTCCTGGATCCCACTTCCTCCTCTGTAAGGATCCAAATTTTTCTGCCCCTTTTGGAAATATTTCATTCCACATAATTCTAGGGTCCCATGGTATTATTTTCCCCCTTTCAAACATCAGTAACAACAACAAAATTCTATCATCGTAGAAGATTAAAATGAGGATGTGAAAATCATACCACCACACTGACAATTGATCACTTCCCATACCAAACTGGATATCTTTGAGACTCTCCGACCAGGCATGGAACTTCTTAATATGGTACCAAATCATCTTAAGCATATCTAAAGTATGAAAATCGATGTGCAATCTAGCATTGGAACTCATGTCACTATTGTTATGATTACATAGGCAGTTATCCCATTCCCCTCCATTTATACTGAAACAATCATATAGCAACCATACATGCTCATGCAATTGCTCATACAATTTCTATGATGTGTCCAATGTCTCTCCATTGATGCAAGCAAGATGTTTACCCTCTACTGCACACATCTCAATCATGTGTCTAGCCACCCAATCAATGGACAAACAAACTTTCATGATGAATTATTTAGGTGGGAATAATTCAGCTACTACTAATGCACTTGTCAAACCACATGGCTTGATCATCAATCCCTCAACTAGAAGAGTGGAAGTATCATGCTCCTATTGCGGCATCAAGAAAAAACATCCTTTCACCCAATTTTCATCCCCACATGATGTGGCTGAAATAGAAGTGTGGGGCGAAGAATTATGAACCAAATCCCTAAAATTCTCATCCATCAAGATAATATATCCACAATTCCTCCATTAGTTTTCTCAGTGACTATGTGATCATGTGCCTACTCCAAAATTGTACGACATTTTCCTAGAGGCAACTCATAATCTCTTAGGAACCATGCAAGTGCTTGGTCTTCATATTGCTTGACCTCAAACTCATCAAGCACATGCAAATCAGAATGCACCTCACATACATGTGTATGGGAGGTATATAATAGCTGGAAAATAAGTATTTGTTGTTGTTCACATGTCAAGACAATGTCAGTCACAACAAAAAATTTATTGCAGAAATCTAATTCTTTACCTCCCAAGGTCTTCATTCCCAAGGTGCCTCTATCCACCCAATCAATGGATGAACAAGGAATTTTATTTGTTGATCCATATTTAATGTGATCAGCCATATTTCTGAAGGATAAGAACACTTCACCCTTCCTCTCAATCTCAATGAGTGCTTGGCCCAGATGTTCTTCCTCATAGATTTTCACAAGCACCTGCAAATATGCTCCTCCCTCATGGGTGTCCTCCACGTGAGGCTCCTCCATTATACCCAAAACATTTCCTTCCATGCAGAATGAAAGGTGTGACACATTCAACTCCTTCTGATGGTTGATAGATCTTCAACTTTGACTTTTGAAGGGATCTTTGTGTTCTCTTCAATAAGTTACTGGTGATCTCCAACTTATTAGTAATATTTTCTGATTTTTCTCTTTCCTTCTTGAGTGCACTATGGTACATCTTAGCCACCAAGAGGATATATTCTCTAACAAATATTAAGTTCATATAGCTCTCCTTCATCTTGGCCATTCCTTCTTTCAGTGCTATGCACTCCTCCAGAAAGGGTTTGCCTTCCACATCTCCACCAAAAGCTTTCCAACAACATCTTGCCACCAAGGAATTGATGTCAACAAAGTTTTTCATGGCTTCCCTAAGATTCTTTTTGTCCTCTTTTAGTAATCCACTCAAACGATGTGGCTCACCATTAATATCCTCAAACAATTTTTCTTCTTCTAATATATTACATATATGGCCATTTTTCTTATGGCATGGATCCACCACACAAAACTCATCCTCAACATATAGGCCAGCCTTTGAATTTTCCATACACTCACTTCCATGATGTGAAGTGGAGGGTATCTCTAAGGGTTGGAATGACATGCGATCAGAAATAATTTCGTGCCTTTGCATTACAGCTTCATCATGCTAGAAGAGAGTCCAAAATTCTAAACTGTGTTCCTCCCTTTTGATCATATTTCTCTCCTTTGAATTTTCTTGTTTATATCCAACTCGTGGGGGGCTTGTATCCTACTTCATTAGGAATATCAATTGATGATTTCAGATATGATATAGTTTCTTCTTTTGTATATGATCCAAAATTTCCCTTATCACCATTGAAAACATAATGCTTCTTTTCACTGATTTTGGGATCACCAATAGAGAAACTAGGAGTGAGTTCCGCTCCTTCACAATGGGCCTTCATTTTCCAGTCCTCATCTGCACATGAAGTCTTTTCATCCTCCCATGGATAAGATGGTTACAGATGAAGATGGCTGATGAAAAAATCAGAACCTTTATAATCCATGTTCTTCATGTTACCATCTTCCTATATAGATACTTTGGTGCCTTGTTTCTCCACCAAATTTCTCGGTTCACACCCAAGTGGTGTGGCCTTGTTTTAATTTTTTTTATGTGGCTCTAGAGGCGAATGTAACTATGATTTGTAATATTATTTTGGATCTGATCCAAAATATGTCTCTTCACCCATACATGAGCCACCAGCCTTGTAAACAATCTGCATATCACCCCCAAATATTTTGGAAGTGCATTCACATTCCTTTTCTTCTTCCATGCAGTCACCCTGCAGTGACTTGCACTCCACTTCATGGATATATGCCTCTACCTCATTTCCATTCTCCTCTAATAAAATTGAAATTTTTTCATATTTAATGGTGCTCATATCATAATATTTAGAAGCTCTATTTGAAGAAAAACCAAACAAACTCTTAAATATTGAAAATGCAGATGGATTTGAGGAATCTTCACCTTTGGTTCCTTCTTCTTCTTCTTTTCTCAAAGAGGTGGAACAACTAGGATTCTCTCTGGATAGCTTAATACTCTTGAAAGAATTCTCATAATCATGCTTGGGCCAGAATCCATACTTGAAATAAATATAATCTCCAAAAGAAAGGTTTGCACAAATATTCCAACGCAAAGCTAGATAGTCCTCATAGCAGTGAGACATGCTCTCACATGCATCAATAATATCTGTCAAGTTTTTCTTAACCATTGGAGAATAAGACTTGTTCTCTTCCCCATCTGATGTCCAATAGTATTCATAATATTCATATTTTTCTAGGCCTCCATCGACAAAGAGGATTTATTCTTCTTCATATCTTCTACAGTATTCTTCATATTGCTCATCATAGTCATCCTCATAGTATGACATGGCTGCAAATTTATTCACTGAAATATTTGCTTCCACAGGATGATCCAAGGAAATAGCTCTGATACCACTGTAATTTCCCAATTCTGGAGTGCATACCTGAACACTTTTTAATTCTGCAATTTAAATTAGAAATTTTGAAATTGAATTAATTCACACAAAGCCTTTTCGGATTGGGAAATTCATGGGTTTCTTCTAGGAAATTTTGCAGGAAAAAGGAGTGGGAGGTGGGAAGAAACAAAAGAAATGCAGAAATATAATTTCCTCTTCCCTAACACATTTATATCTGATTCCATTTAGGGTTCATAATCCTCTCCACAGAAACCTACTACAACGCTTCTAGGTAGTCAACCTGTTAAACTAGGAAGAGTAGTTCGCTTTGTTTCAACCGGGGGCTTATGGAAACTTGCAAAGGGTTGTTCCACAATTAATATAACACAATAAAATTATTTGGATATTTTTTATAAGTTATGGAAATTTCTAAGTAGTTTTGGATGAATTTGGGTTTTTTCGACAATTTTGGCCAAGGGAAACCCTGCGCAGAGGAGGATCCAAAAAGGTGATAAGGACCCCCAAAAAAAAGGTTTCTATAGCTAGGTATAGTAAAGTGGGACTTTCAGTGACCCAATTTAACTTAGAAGTCTCATTTTAAGTTAACATAACTCATTTTACATCAGTTATGGCAAAAACTAGTCATTAAAAGCTAGTAATCTAGCTAGGGTCTAAAATCGAGCAGTTAAATCATGTCAAATTTAGTTATGTAATAAATATGAATTGTAAAATAGGTAAATATAATCTCATAGAACATATAAAATTTCTTCAAACACTTCCCAATCCTTTCCTATTTCTTACAACACTCATATTCATTAATTCCTCCCCATACAATGATAAAATAAGCCTTTCTGGTGAAACTGAAGACATGATTCTTTATGGACAGAGATGTTTTGACCTAGAAAATGTAAATTATAGATTATTATGATACTACAGAACAGAAATCATATGATGGGCTGACCATTACAAGGATACTCCAAAAATAAGGGGCAGGAGGCCCAGAACATGACCAACAAGGGGCTGTGAGCATAGGTGAAGCATGGGATTCACTGAAGCTCGATTTGAAGGTAATGTAGGCTGAAAATAACTATTATAATCCTCCACTTTCTGAAATATATTTCTCCATACCTACAATGGTAGAGAAGAGGATGGAAGGAGAGCAGAATGGAAGGCTGGGGCTCATCTCCCAGTAGTCTGAGGCACAACACTCAAAAGTAATGCTCACATAAGCATAGCTCATCACACATAACAACCAAAATCAATAATGGAGTTGGAAATTCCCTTAATTATATTTTGGGTGACTTGTTGAGAAATTCCTTCACCTGTTGAACAAGTAACCCACTTTGCAATCCTATTCCTAAGCCATGAGTGGCCCTTCTTGATGGAATTAGAAATTTTGGTTTGCAAATGATGTTTCCTTGTTTGTATAACTTAATCCAAAGTGGAAATTAGACCTCCTTGATCAAAATAGAAAGTATGAAGCTTACTAAATGTTTCATGTTTGTATTCTTAAGTCCAAAATAGAAACAGTTCCCTCCTTGAGTAATTAGCAAGTTTGTGCATAAGGTAATCTTTCCTTGCTTTTCATCCTTGCACCAAATTGGAAACTAATTTGGATAGTTTCTATCTTTTATATGACATGATTCTTTTTCCTTCTTTTGCATTGTTTCCATTTTTCAATCCTTTCTAAGTTTCCTAATGCACCCTCCTTCCTTGACAACTCATTTCCACCATTAATTATTTTTCATAACAATTAACTAATTACAAATAACATGAATTTAGAAATTACATGCCTCCATAGTTTTAAATAATCAAAATTCCTAGGCATCATTAATTAATTCAATGTTTAAGGCTTGGACATTTGACAAGGTCAACACTTTCAAGGTCCCTTCAAGGGAGGGACATGAGAGAGAAATAGTATTAGATGAGTTATTAGTAAGATTCCCTTCTCTAAGAAAATACTAAGTAGTAAAGGGTAGTAAAGGTAAGCAAGGGAACTACTAAGCACTACATAGAGCAAACACACAAGCTGTGAGTGGATCTTAGTTGAAAGGTATATATGAGCTTATCATGGATTTTTTTCTAAATCAGGAGCTCTTAGCTGAACATGAAACATTAATGTAGCTCTTAGATCATAGTAGAATGGGATATCTAAGCTCTCCTAAGTGTGCTGCTAGTAGGAGAGATAATAAGAAAGTAATTAATATAAATAATATCCTAGGTATTATGAGAACTAAGAGTCTGAAATATCTGTGTAAAGTAGGATAACTAATTAGTAAAAAGGAGTCCCTAAAGGTAATTCTAAGTCCCAGAATCCCTGATGAAGACACGGACTTGCTTGCCACCAATATACATGGCACAGTTGCTAAAGCTTGTCTAGAGAGTGATTTAGCACAGGGCTATTGCAGTGAATGATTACTATGCGTAACGAATATGTGCTACGAAGAGGTTCCATGAAGTGTATGTGCAATGAACGGAGATGTGCTATGACTAAGTCACCTGCTAGGAGGGTGGGGGTTTCGAACTTGTTAGTTGCGACGGATAAGTCAGCTATGATAGAAATACAACAATTTGTTACATATGGAATTTTTTGATTCAAGGATCCCACACTAGTGGAGGCTACACGAGCCATTCAACCAAAGAGATAGAGAAGGAAATTAGTTTTACTGCTTTTGGTGACCATCCAAATAGCTTGGTGTGATGTTATTCACTGTTTTAGGTGATATTAGTTTATTTCTAGAGAGGTGAGACCGAAATTTCAAGGATTCTAGTGTGCAAGCATAACAAATTTGGAAATCATGCATGTGCTTTCAATTTCATGTGAAATAGTTACTACAATTGGCTTAATATGCATTTTTTATGATTATCACAACTTACATTAAACACATATTTTTATTAAATTATTGCTCTTGCAGATAATCATGTGTTTTCAAAGAGTATATATGCATGTAACAACCCCATAATTTGAAATAAACCATTCATGGAATTGAAGAAAAAAAAATATTTCTTTTTATAAATAATATAGATGGATTTTAATTCTATTGTATGTTCTTACTTTCCTTACTAATATTATATACCAAAATTTAGTTGTAAACACATATTTGGAATATTAACCAAAGGAGACAACCATTTCTTGTTGTTTACAAGTATACAGGGATGATCAATTTTAATTTCATTATAATTTCCATGATACCTTTCATTTATAAGCAATATTTAACTACAATTCAATTGCAATAATATCCCTCATGCTTTTACCATAATGTCGAATCATCATTTCATTTTTTTAAAGAATTAAACTCCTCATCAAAGAGTTATAAGCATCCTTAATTTCCACCCAGAACCTAAGGTCCTTTACAAAGCTATAATAATCACACTTTTACCAACAGCGAAGATGAAATCAACTTACCTCAACCACATCGTAGAAGAAGTGTTGAGAATCTCCACCACCGCACAGACAAGGGGCTGAGAAGCTCCACTACCGTGAAGAGCACTAGAGAGGACAAAAAAGAGAACCAGAGATGACGCAGCAGAGAACTAGAGAGGACGCAATAGAGCACCAGAGAGGATGAGGAGAAAAAATCACTCATAGCAAACCAGATCACTAAGGAGGAACAGGAGCAAAAACCATTTATAGCACACCAAAGAAATAGAGAGGACACAACAACGCACAATACAAACAACATGAGGAGAGTGAAAATGACGAAATAACAAATAGTTACATTTAGTTAGTAGATATATGATGCTTGTTTGGTCAAAAAAATTATTGGACTGAACTACTTTTCGACTGAAAACAACTTTTGGCTGAACAAGTGTTCAGTCGAAAAACTATCTAGCAGACATAATTTTCCTGGCTATCCATGCAAAGCGCACATTATAGGGAAATCCATTAAATTTAAATTTTAGTTGAACATTAGTTGCATGTTTTCGACCGAAAAAATAAATTAGTTCGGTCGAATGTTAGTTGCATGTTTTTGACCGAAAAAATAAATTATTTCGACCGAACGTTAGTTGCATGTTTTCAATCGAAAAAATAAATTAGTTCGTTTGAAAACATAAAATAGTTAGGCAAAAGGTTGTCGAATCTGGGTTTCGAAAGTTGATTCTCATCGAATAGACACCTAGGTTCACGATTTCACCCTATAAAGACCAATGAAGTGAAGAATAATCAGTAACAGAATTGAATAAAAATATCAAATTAGGGAGGTAGGGTGGTGCTAGGGTAGGATGCAAGCCTGCAAGGGGGTTGTATCCTCCTTCCAGAAGTGGCTGGAAAAAAGAGTGTTGTAGAATCATTGTCTGTTGGAGCAGGAAGAAACTAGGGTGTTGTAGCATCCTTCAATAGTAGCTGAAAAACATGGAGATTGGTGTCTCAATCAAGTTGAAGCTTGCAAAAACAAATGTAAATATATTTTTACAGTTATAAAAAGTGTTTGTGGTTTTCCCAATTGGGATTTTATTGTTCAGGTATTCTACCTTATGACACAGGGTCCTGGGGTCACCAACGTACTAAGTTTTGACTTGCATACATACATCAATACATAAACATTTATAAGGTAAATAGGACAAAGAGAACATGTACCTTGCTATTGAAGGTTGATCCAATATTTTTCCTTTTATTGAAATGCTCCTTAAGATTTAGGTCTTTAGTACTTGCAAAAGAGATTTATATCTTTCCATAGAGATATTAGTTGTTATATAAGGAAAAATGAAAGATTATGATTGCATATAAATATATATATATATATATATANTGTCTGAGACAAGCCTCTCTGCTGACCAGGAACTGAGTTTTCTTGCTCCTTTCTCCAATGTATTCCTCCAACATAACCTTTCTCTTCTTAATTTCTTCCCATATCCTTTACCCTTCCCCTATATTTATACTTGCTGGAGAGAAGAAGTTATGAGGTCTAGGATGGTTAGGGAGGTTGGGGAAGTTATGATTTTGAACCCAATTGTCCCAAACTAATCATGTTTTTTAATTTTTTAATTTTTGTATTAAAGTAACCCCGAGTGAATATATAGGCATATCATGAATGAATCACGACTCTTATGAAGGAAACCCATGAATACAACATTTGATCATCCATTCATGGGTTGCATATGGCACTACCCGCAAATGCCTCTCGACTTGCAATGAGAAGAGTCATGAATGCAAGACAAACTCCTTTAAAAACATGGGCATGGATGATGGAGGTAATGTGCATTAAGGCTTCTCTTCATCTATATTTTCCGAGCTAATTCAATCCATAATGTCCTTTTGTGTACTGACATTCTTAGTGTTAGTACTCAGATGGAGAAGTTTCATTTCATAGTATAACAAATGCCCCTAATGTATGAGGTCAAAGGGAAGCGATGAACGAAATACATTACATATATTTTTATCATGGAGAGAATCAATTATCAAGGTCGTAGAGAGGTACCTCAAATAGACAGATCAAAATCACATACAAAATAAATACTAAGGATGCCATGTTCAATATAGTGAAAGACTAACTCCTTTACAAAATTCAATTACATCATAACATGGGAAACATGGCCACGTATGTTTTACAATGGTGGATGAAAGCCAAAATAATACAATGATGAGTCTTCAATAACTGGAAGTAGTGTCACAAATCATAGCATATTCTTGCGCAACTTAGGTTATCATAGGCTATAACCTAAGGTCTTCATCCAAATCCATAGAAACTAGTACGAATCCTACCATGCGAATATATGGGTTGAATTCGAACATGGAAAGAATCCATCAAAGTATCAGTGAATGAGGTATACTGACGATTGATGCGAAGGAGTCCACCAATACGAGTAGTGAATCCTAAGGTACCATCTTCGAAACTGTAGGTCTTCTTCTGCATGAGGTAATGTTCGAAATCCATAGTGCGAGGAGGAAGGCAATGAATCCTTCAACAAATCACAAGAGTAACTGGAAGACGAGGTAAGGAAAGGTAGCCTACAAGGTAATCTCAGGAATGAAAATGATGGCAATCTGGATGATCAAGTAGGGGTGAAGCTCCTTGAATAGTGAGCATGACACACAGATAAACCAAGGTAGATTTAGACTTTCAAATGGTATAACTAGAATGATTTTTCATGTAGGAGACATGAACAAATTCTCAATGTATTAAGGAAAAGTAGAGGATTAATGAATCAAAGTGATAGTTCAAATGAGAATTGAAAAATTAAGACATGAGTACTGAGAGGCTCAAACGAGTGCTTTGTTCAAGAATGGCATGCTGCCAACAAACTTATAACCCAAAGAGTGAAATTCTTCCTTTCCTTTCCAACGAGCCCTTCCGCTCGAAATTTGAGTAAAAACATAGGGATATATGTTGAAAATATGAACAAAAAAAGTAGTTTTTTTAATGGAAAATATGTCAAGTCAACCATTAAAGTTGACTCATTTCATTGAAGTTCTATTGGTTATTGAATTCTAACTGACAAGAATTTATTATTGGCTCGTTTTCTTATAAGGCCCATTTTAGGCCCCAAATTTCCTCTAATGAAAGCCAAGTTGAGTCTTTCTTCATTTTTACAAGATTGAAGAGAAGAGAGAATAATGATTGATATGTCACTGATCCGTGGATTTTATGAGCCTAAATTTGTAAGTGCTCATTGGTGTTTTCATAGTTTTGAGAGTCTGAAAACTCTAAAGAAGACTCTAGGGGGGTGCATTTTCGTAAATTTAGTCTCTTGAGTTCGAAAAAGTATAAAACAATCCAAAATATAACTCTCTTAGCTTCTAAAGAACTAAGGTATACCTTTTTTGTACTTAGTCAACAACGTATTTAAAAAGGGTAAACTATCAACCAACTGATGCTCCCTCAAAATAATTCACATAGTCTTAGTTTAATGAGTGTAAAGGAAGGCAATATAACTCATAAAGTTCCACTTATTTGTGAGAATGGGACAAACAACAATAAACTCGAAGATTTGTATTAGGGTTTAACGAGCATGACATAGCCATAAAGAACGCGCATAATATTTTTCATGTTTATATCTAGAGCATGAAAAAGAGATAACTAAGCTCGAACATGTTCCTTTTGTGTAATATTAGTCCTCGAGGTTCGAAAAATAGATAAAACTATGCTTGAAGATACTCTTCTTGATTTCGAAGAAAATAGAGTATTCTTTTTTCGTAAGTAATACACATGGTCCGAAAAAGGGTTAAACTATCACTAATGTGGATGATCATTCTATTACTTTAATGAGTTTGAAAGAACAAGTAACTCGACTATCCAGTCAATTTTAAGGAGTCATTCTAGGTTTTAAAGATAACTCCATAAGGGCGGGAGCCTTATAATCAAGGATAGCTTGGTAAAATATGCAAAATGAGGTTCATTTTGGTATGAAAAATAACTACAAAGGCTCCTGCAACCTAGCACAACTACAACATGAGCACTCAAATGACAAAAATGTTCTAACTAGGGTTACCCTTGTAAAGGAGGCTCTAACCATGGAATAACAACAATGTTTAAAAGGTAATGAGTGGTCATACATCATATTCCATGGATGAAAAGAGGTCCTAAAGTCCATTGAGGAATAAGGTGTATAACTTCAAAATATGAAAAGGGAACCAGATCCTACCTTATATGCAAAGGAGATCATGTTTCAGTTCATCCATGACTTGTAAAACTTAGGTAAAGACACATTATATTAGTTCATATGACATAAAAATAACTTCAACTATACAAAACTGGGTAAAAAATAAATTTTTTTACTAGAAATAGTTGAAATTAGAATAAAAAACATACCATTTGAGTTTTTACCATATTTGGACCATTTTGCCTCTCTACTTCAAAAGATCGGTGTGTGCAATTTGGTGGACGGTTCTTCATTCCATGAAGTGCAGGTGATTCATGTCTCCCTCTACTTCAATTTCATGCCTTTAATTTTTATATTTCATGTTTAAATTTTGGTTTTTAGCCTTCCCTAAAATAACTATGCGGTAATCATAGGTATCCTTATTTGAAGTCGCTATTTAGCATTGTAATCGAGGGTTGAAAGGGAGAAACCCATGAATGTATCACACTATTTACACTGAACAGTCATGATTACTGTGCAAGGATGTTTTTTAACAAACATTAATGGTTAAAATGTTGTTTGGGTAGGTGACCATGGTTCTTGAGTTGTGTGAAAGAGAACATGAGGATATGGATCGGCTGACAATGGGTGATCCCATGACTTTAAAAACTCTTAGAAGGTGCATCTTCCTCAAGCTCTACTGCACATCAAACATGAGGGCACACGTTCAATTGCTCAAAACATTGGTGAAATTATGGACCATGATATTGGTTTGTTTGAGCTCAAAGGAGAAAACTTGGAACTTATTGTAGATGAAGCATATTTCATCATATGTTTGTCTCTTAGAGGGGAACCTATGAGCATGCAGGGTACCGGTCGAGGGGGTGACCCTCTCAGTGTCCAATATTACATCAACACATACTGTATACCAGGGACTCAAAAATTGGGGACCCAAATACCGATCTCACATATCACTATCCTTCCTTTGAAATATATAGTGAGCACCATTTTCTGAGTGGCAGGATCATCTGCTTTA
Source organism: Pseudotsuga menziesii (assembly GCA_001517045.1). Lineage (NCBI taxonomy): Eukaryota > Viridiplantae > Streptophyta > Pinopsida > Pinales > Pinaceae > Pseudotsuga > Pseudotsuga menziesii. Next base: position 425,057 of record LPNX010833676.1, read on the forward strand.
CATTTGGCTGTGCAGACTCATATGCGCATAGTAGTGGAGTGATTCTGGGGAGTTATGCATGATTGGTGTTCCTGATTAGTTTCGATCCTAAATAGAAAAATTTATGATTACAGGAGAGGAAGGAAGAAGAACTTTGTTTATGTGAGCATCTTAGTATTGCTCTTCTTCAAGAGGGTTCCATCCCTCATCCCCAATGTTACACTGCCATCTTCCCCTCCCCATGAGCCTAGAATTATGCATTGGCATAATATATTTCTCTTCCATGGTAGTGGTGGTGGAGTCGAGAGTGGTTATGATGATGAATTCTACTCATAGTGGAGACCAAAGGTGCCCGCATTGGAACAATTTCCCTATGTAGGTTTCAATTTTTGAGGTGATTTTGAGCTCGCTCTCCCTCCTAGAGGAGCATGGGGAGATATGGGTAAGTCTTTTTTAGTTTTTGAATATTTAATTTTTATAAAAATTTGTTCAGAAAGTGATATATACATATGTACTCGATTCTGATACATTTTGTATGATATGCAGATATAGGACATGTCTGACCAAATGGACATCCGAGAACCTTCGTATGACCAGTGGAGGTTGGTGGTGACGGAGTTATGCTCCAATTTGTAGAGGGGAATATGGCTAGGATTACCCACAATGTCCCCACACTAAGGATGGAGAGGATTCATATAGCCATTCAACAACATGTCATAGGAGTACCTCCATCATGGTTACTCCTTCTCTGAAGGGTGACCCAAGCTGTACTTTGTTATCGGGAGGCTCTAGAGGAAATCGTGGCTGAGGAGGATGAGGAGCATCACTAGTTCTAGGATATGATGGATTTTGATCCTATTTTGTCTTTCAGATGTACTTATTGATAGGATATTCAGATCAAACTCAATGTCTATGGACATATTTTACATATATATATATATATATACCTGTTTATTTACATGTGCTCCAAATGTATCTGTGCATTTTAATTTTACAATGTGTGGCGAATTCCAATCTAATATCTAGTTCGTAAATGCATCATTGATTGTATTTTGATTCCTTGAAATTTGATAATATGTAATGTGTTCAAAATTTCTTTCAATAATCTAATTTTTAAAAACTGACATAATAAAGTAGGGTGTCTCTACTGGTAAACTCCATTAAACAAAGAGATTGCTAACTGGAATTGAAGCTTGAAATCTAGACAGGTGATACACGCAAAATAACATCCCAAAGAAGTTCAATGTATGCACTACACTCGGATATATTATTAGTCGTAGGACATAGATATATGCCACCTGAGGCAACTAGTTGTTGTGTGGGTGCATAAATGACCTAGGAAGCTAAAGCCAGATTGCAAGTGTGACGGCTAGCACCATTAGAGAACCCTACGAACCACTATGAATACATTTGAAACAACAATAGACTACATAAGAAAAACTAATTAGTGACAACCATTGTAAAAAAATATACAATAATAACACAAGAAAAAAACACCCTTCCTAGGCTTAATACTTTTTTAGGTAGAGCTCATTTCTCGTCTCCGATAGCTTATTACCATCGTAATTGATTAACTTGTATTCTTGCTTCTTCAGAAACTTTGACACAACATACGAGACTAACCACACGGATTTAAATTTTATTGCCCCCAGAGTTTCCTTGTCCTGATCGCAAAGCAATACAAGTTCTCCTTCAAAGAAAACCCTAGGTTTTACATATTTGTCATACTAGTTTTTCACCTGGTTCTTGTGTTCCTTGTTTGGAGTGAGTGGATATCTACATTGCTTATCTAGATTCTCTAAATATAGCAAATGTTCCTCTATATCAATAGTGTCGGGAAGTACATGAATGGAAATTTTCAAAGATGGTATTTCACATTCAACAAGTGTGACTGCTTCCAACCCATGAATGAGCTGGAAAGGTGAGAAACCCTCGACAGTATTAACATTCGTGTTGTATGCCCAAAGCATTGGATACAACATGATGTGCCAATTTGATCTACTTGCATTTATCATGCACTTGAGAATGGTTTTCAAGGTCTTATTGAATACCTCTACTTGTCCATTCACTTGTAGTTAGAATGAAGACAAATGGTCTTTCCTAAAATATAACATTGTGGTCAATTCCATCATCATGTTGTTCTAGAAGTGACTTCCATGGTCAGTGACAATCTGCTTTAGGATACCGAACCTAGGAATAATCTAGTTGAAAATGAAATATGTTGTCGTTTCACCATCGGATTTAAAGGTAGGAATTGCCCCTTCCCACTTCGTGAAGTAGTCTATAACGACAATGATATACTTGTGCATCATGAAATCAACCCCCCACTTAGTGAAGGGTCCTACCACAATGATGGGAAAAATGCCAGTAGGGTGTGGCCACATTTTCCTATTGTAAAGATGACACGGATGACAGTGTTTCATTGCTTCCACACAATCTTTGAAGATAGGCCAGAAATAACTGACACATATAATATTATGGTCTATTTCTAACCTAGATAAATGAACCCCACACGGTCTGCTATGAGAATAATTTAGTACATGCCCATCCTCCTCGTTGGTGAGGAACTGATGCGAAATGGAGTCTACCCCTCTTCTATATAACGTATCATCGATTATGAGTTAATTCTTTGTAGTTACCCTTAATTTACATTGATCTTCCATTGAGAAGGTCCCATGGCATTTCAAATTCTAGAGATATACTAGGATATATCCGTACCAAGGATCATAGGTCGAAATTAAGAAGATGTACTCATTTGAAAAATAACTCATGTTCTATCACTACGATTTCTTCAGTTGGGAATTCTAAAATCAATTTTGCAAACACTAGGGACATTTTAGACTTAGCAGACTAGAAATCAAGTTCAAACTATTAGTGAATGATGATCCATTTATTAAATTTTCCTTGATTATTCATCGGGATAGGACATATTGGAAAGGACTTACATTGGAAACCACTCTCGTTTTCCTTAACAGAATATAGTGCCTTAACCTTTGGATGACATAAACTGTCACCAAAACTAGTTTTGTGACATAAGAGTATCTCAATTTAGGACATGCTAGAGTGCAAATAAGATAATAGACAACATGCTCCTAGAGCTCGTCATCTTCTTGAACCAACACCACTCCTATCATCGACCCAGATGCGACCATATACATTATAAATTCCTTAGTCTTGTCTAGTGGATGCATGAGAGGAGCCAATAGTAGTTCTTTTTTTAATTCCTCAAAATATTATTGTGCAGCTTCATCCCACAGGAATGGGGTGTCTTGCTTAACCAAGCGCATAAAACCCTTGGTGATATTGGCATAGTTTACTATAAATCATCAAAGAAAGTTCGATTTTCCTTCCAGAATTTTTAATTTCCTGATAGATCGAGGAGGAGGTAGCTTGACAATCGCCTCAACTTTTAAAGGATCCACCTATATACCTTTATTCAAAACTATGAATAAGATTAATCTCCCCAGATCGATGCAGAAGACACACTTATGGGGATTTAAGTGGATCTTGTAATGTCTGCATCACTCAAAATTTAAATGAAGATGATCTGTATGGCCCTTCCTCTTTCAAGAATGGGTAGGAAGATCGTCTAAGTATGGATTGACAATGTGCTTAATGTCATGGAAAAAAAAGTTCATTTCCCACTAAAAAGTCACTCCAACATTTTCTAAGCCAAAAGGCATATTTTAATACGCAAATATACCCCATGGAAAAATAAAGGTCATTTTATGTTGGTCTTCTAGTTGATTTGAATCTGGTTGTAGCCCGAAAAATCACCGATAAATGAAAAACACCTCACTACTAGCACATGCATCAATGATCTTGTCAATGAATGGCATGGGGTAATTATCCTTGGGACAAGCTTTCTTTAAATCATGGAATTATGTACAAACGCATATGGTCCCATGTTTCTTTTCTATATGAAAGGGATTGGATACCCTTTCTATTTGAGAGATCGGGTAGATAAATCCGACTTTCAACAACTTTTCCACTTCATCCTTGATAGTCGTCACTTTTCGTGGTTTTACAGTCCTGATATTTTTTCGAACATGTTTGAAATTAGGGTAAGTTTGGATTTCATGTTCTACAATTGATTGATCAATTCCTGGAATCTCCTGATATGACCAGTCAAAGACGTCGTGGAATTCTAAATAAGGAAGTGTAATTGGAAATCTCTTCCAAAGAACAATTTGCACCAATGTGTACATTTTCCACAACATTTGGCTTCACAGAGATATTGATCGACATTGTAGTGGAGATGTTTTCCATGTTCCACTTGGAAAATATCCCCTCCTTGGTAAAAGGATTAATGGGTAGATCAACACCTTCTGCTAGTCTCACATGGAACTCGAAATTTTCTATTTTGTTTAGTTTCGAAAGAAAGAAGGACTTGTGATGAAGGTCTTCACAAATATTTTTGGTTCCAATCATGGATTCCAGAATGGATTTGTTATATTGAAAAACCATATCTAAACAATCGTAAGAATATGTAGAGTTATCTTCCCATGTGGGAAAGTAAGCTTCATCTGACTCTTCTGATACTAGAGGAGTTGTGATGAAATCAACAACATCATTATTTATAGCTTGATAAAATACCTTTGCTGTTGATTGGTTCACTTGATGCTCTTCTTTCGAAAGGAGGACCCAGGGGTCATTTATATCCACAACCGTAGAGATATTCTTCCCAACACTTGTTGAACCTAAGTAATTTATCAGAGCTGGTAAATCGAATGTTCCCATAAACAATGTATATATTCCAAATCCCAAACTTTCATTTGTCGGTCATGAATAATCAATCATGGGAGTAGTAGACTCAGTGGTCTCCAAATTCCCTTTCCGAGTATAAGTTATCTCATCAACTATGACCAGTTTTCCTTCGTGTCAAAACATAAGGACTCAGAAGATAGATGAAGGAACAATGCACATTGCATATGTCCAACTTCTCCCCAAAAGTATATTGTAGTCCAAAGGACCATCAACCACTTTGTATTCAATGGAGACTACTTTCGCTACCAACTTTATTTTGAAATATGGAAAAATACCATGTGGACTGAAAGACCTCCCATCGAAAGAATTCAACAAAGTATTTGATGGTACCAACTCAGGGGATCCTAGAGCCTTCCAGCATGAAATCAACATCACACATGTGGAAGCACCTTCATCAATCACCATTCATCCAATGGATTTTCTGCCATGGATGACATCAATAGAAAAGGCCACATGGTATCGAAGGCATGGTTTAACCTCAAAAATATTAAACTTAGCCAACATGATCACGGAGTCCATACTTCCTATAGCTAATAAGAGTTCATCCCGCTATGAAGGACAAATCTATAGCACTTCTAAAGCTGAAATTGGACAAGGTGTTTGGGATAAATAGTCTACAACATAGTAGTTTGAAGCAACCCTCGCATTAGGGTTATTAAATGTCTTCTTAAAGACACCTTTAGGTATCTTAGCCATAGGTTCAACCGGTTTTTCAATTGTAAGTAGGGCTAAAGATTCGGTAGTTGACTTATCTTTTTTTGAGCATCTGATTCATAATTTTTAGCTCTGGTTTGTAATAAAGTATGTGATGGGACCATATTAATATATGACTGATCAGTCACAGGAGCACTTGGTGTGGCCACGACATCTTTTGAACTAAATGCTGCATTCTATCATTGAGGAATGGACCCTTCAAGATAGTTGGTTTTTGTTTGTTTAACAACTTCTATGCTTGATCTATTAAGGGGAATTGGTAGGTCATATAGTCTTTTTGGCACCACTTGCAAGGAAATTTTTCCTTCTTCCTCTCTTTTTACCTACCTCAACATTATTCTTGGGATTTTGTTTATTTTGGTTCTCCTCACCCTTCTTCCCTTTGTTATTTTTCCCATTGGGTTGTTGAGTGCCCTTTTGGGAAGAAAGTGATAAATAGACATAAGTATTTTGAGGTGAGGGGGTGGACTCCTTCGTTTCCTCTACTGTATATTTTTTCACTGACAACTCATGGAGCTGCTTAGCCAGTGACTCTACAGTGGGTGCTTCTACTGAGCCTACCAAACCCATCGGTAGGGGGTCCATGCTTGGTTTTCTCAAAGTCATTATTAGACCTCGGTGCTTCAGATATAATCTCGTAAATAATCCTAGATTGAGCATAGACAAAATCTAGCAACTAGGCCCTGAGAATGGCTTCTTCCTCCATAGTCACTCCCTACGTGGAAATGTATTTTGAAATATAACGTAGTAAAGACTTCAAAACACATTCAAGTACGAACTCAGGAGGAATATTGGCTTTGATAAACCTCTTTCTCCTTCTCCACTCCTGAATATGATCAGATATATGAGTGGCCTTGTTTTGTCGAAATGTCGACCAAAGGTATGTGCCAACATCATACCAAACAGGAAGTTGAAAGTGATTCAAGAACACAGTTTCTAAGTCAAGAAAACTGTCGTATGCGGAGGATGATAATTCAATGTACCACTTTTTCTCTACATTAGTCAATGTTCATTTGAATATCCTCAACTAAATGGAATCATCATTTAGTGAATTAGAAGAGCACCATAGATAGTAAGTTGTGATATGAGCACCTGGGTCCTCACCATTTTTCCCTTCAAACTTTGTAATTTCTGAAGGTAACTTGATTGTGACAGGTGGCCACGTCGCATTATGGTGCATAGTATCATTCATTAGTTTCAATAAATATGGAAAGTATAAAGTTTCCATAAAGGGAATTCTTGGCCTAGCCATACTTTGGTATTGAGGAGTCTGGGGAGAGGAAGTACCTGAACTAGGGCTCCCAAAAAAGATGTTGGGGTTTACCCCAACCATCGCCTGTGGTGTAGTAGAATTTTTTTGAAAAGGGTTCCACCCAAATGCTAAAGGATTAATAACTTATGTTATGTGGTAATTTTTTTGTCCAGTTGCAACCGAAGTTGGATTTGCAAAAGTAGGAGCTAAGATTCCCCCACTGAACAGTGAAAAAGGAGAGGTCTCAAATGGAGCAATTGATACTTGACTAGAGGTCTGAAAACTAAAACCTATAAATGGGTTTTGGTTTCTAGATGACACACAAACATAAGTAATTGAAGTAACCACGTAAGGTGCAGATGGAGGAATGTTACCTCCATTCCATGGAAATACTTTAACAAAAGAAGTGGACCCACTAGGGCCAATTTGAGTATTTTGTAGGAAGGGAGAAGAAGGAAAAGGTGCACTAGGTATCCTAGTAACCACCCTACCAGACTAACCAGTAATGTTTGAAGGTGCCAAGGGACTAACCACTTGAGCAATAGGATAAAGTGGAGTTGCAAAATTCAATGACAATATAGGTACAAAAAATGTATTAGGTCTTGGAGAACTCACTGGTGGAGGAGAGACTCTGCTAGCCATCATGGATGAAGTGGGGGTAGAAATTCCTTATCGTGAACTAGATGTACCTAAACTCAAAGGAACATCAAACTCATATGAACTAAAAGGGTGGATATAAACTAACATAGGGTCACTTAAATCAGTGAGAGGTGTATTGTAATTTCTTTCAAACTCGTCAGCTTGCAGATCTTCTATATCTACTGGTGGAACTTCTTCTTGAGTATGTCTAAGTTATGGTTCACCTGGAAATTCACTAGCACCTATCGGTTCAAAACAACCGTATATGTCCAGTATCCACCTTTGAGGTGGTGGTGGAGGCTCCATTGCTGAAAGTGAAGGAAGGTTTTGCAGCCTTCTAAACCTATGAGGAGGTTGGTCTTCCACAGCTAAAATTTTGGACCACAAAACTAAAGGTAAAACTAAAACACAAGCAAACCACAGAGCACACTAAAAAATATCCTAAGTATGTCAAACACAAGAAGGCAATAGATACACCTTCCAATGGAACCTCTAGGATTATTAGGGCCTAGAACAAACCAGTGAAGACTAGAGAGTTGTTACTTTGCATCTCATGATGAGTTTTCTAGGTGTAAGTGTTTGAATCACAAAATCTTCCTCCCAAATTATCAATATAGGATACCTTCCAAGTCTACCCTAGGTGCAATGGAATTAGCCTTCCACTTCCACCCATGTAAGAACCTAAGGTCTGGATACTAATGCTACCAAACTTACAATGAGATTCAAGAGGAACAATCACAAGTTTGACTGGGGTGCATGTGAATGGTAGCTAAGCCCAAAATTCTAATATCATCGGCACCTCACGGGGCCCAAAATGTGGTACTGAAAGAACCTCCATATGCACAACAATCCCAGTTTATGCTTGAACGAGGTATTGGAAGGTTATCTCTGCAATCAAGCTCTCACACAACCTCGTGCTTGATTCCTATGTTAGAGGAGATTTCAGGTTGTTTCCTTGTAAACTTGGGTTTACGTAACGATTGGCCACTAAGTATGAGTTCAAATGCTCTTGGATAGTTAAAAAGTTCCATAATACAAGAACCTAGCATAAGCTAGCTGATGTAGAACCCAAAAAGAAAAATGTTGCTAATAAATTTTAAATTATGCGTTATTTTTAAGGCTTATATTACTCAAGGTGGTGAGAGTGAAACTCGTGATTTTTAGACTCAACATTGAAAACAAAGATGATATAAAAATTTTCGAAAACAAATGCTATCAATAATGCTTTCTCCTTTTTTTTTGAAACAAATGAAATTTGTAAATGACTTTGAAAACACAATACTTTTTCTATTTTTTCTTGTTTTTGAAAATAATGGAAAAACAAGAATGTAACGAGCCTAAGATAGAGCTAACTATGCAGCTACCAATGCTTTATTTGTTTTTCTTTAGAAAAAAAAAATGATCTAAATAATGAAAATAAGGTAGACTAACTTAAATATGTATTAATACAATAAAGACATGTTTAGATATTTAAAATGACAAACTTTAATAAGCACTGTCTAGATGACCTAACCCCTACTTGGGATGAACTCACCAACTTTGAAATACAAGTAGATCAAAAAATTGGTAAAAGTAACACATTCAGACCACTACCAAAGAAATCATATGCGTAGAAGCATAATATAAGAATGCCACAAGGAAACAACTCATAGAGACAATTGCACTTGAACCAATAAGGCCATGAAGGAAATACCTAAACAACTTGCACTAGAAAATTCAACCATAACCCACTGAAATAGAAACTTGTTCAACATGCACAAGTGAATTGCATTCAGTAACATAACATCATAAGCTAAGGAAGAAACCCTGTAGGTGTCACATACCCTAATTTTGTAAAATAATGTTAATTGTTTTATTATATTCCTGAGACATTATGTTAAGATTAATTCTAAGTAGGAACTGATGACTCAGCAGAGTCAACAGAAGTGGAATGTAATTTAGAATATTTTATTATTAATAAATAATCGTGGAGACAACAGCATGGGAGAGCTGTTAAAAAGAGGTTACTGGTCAAACTGGTGGATGGAACTAGGTGGAGGTCAAAAGACAAGTGGAAGCATCCTCAAACACTTCCTAAGTTGCAGGTGGCAACTTCCCTATATTTGGGGCCATGATCCCCCAAGAAAGTGGGATCAGAGCAAGTGGCTCATTAAATGACAACTAACCCAAAAAGACCTAGGCAATATTTTAAAAGTACTCAATGAAGAGAGCTGAGGCTGCTCAGATATAATCCGAGAGAGAATTCATTCAGGTGAATGATATTCAGGAATTTCATTGAGGAAAGAAGGGGAAAAAAAGTAAGGAAGTTGTTCTGAGAGGAATGCTGCGGTAACTTGTTTATTACAGCTTGTTAGCTAGGTGAACTTACTGATAAGTTCTGGATTATTACTAAGTTTGAGGACTAGTAACTGACGATTGTTGCACCTAGTTCCAGCCAAGGAGACCAGAGCAAGCTCGGGGGTCCTGAGAAGTCGTTGTTTGAGCGCTCTCCAGGAATTGGTAGGGAGGAACGGCCTCCCATTGCTGTTGTTGTCCAAAGATTAAGCAGGTTTTGTCACCTAACTGTTTTTGTTTTAGAAATTGTGAATGGTTGGATGTTATGCTAGTAGTTATTAAATGGTTTATTTATGATAGTGTTTAGTTTATCAGTAATAGAATCGGTTGATGAAAACTAAAGACCACTGCGTTTTTCCACATCTGGGTTTTACCAGACCGTACTCCAGCACAGGGGTAAAAATTATAAACAGATAGTATAACGAGATGGTAGAATAGTAGATTGTTTCTGTACTTAGTATCGGAAGACATTATTGCTTTACTGACAACTGTTTATGCACATAGATAAAAACTATTTCCTCAAACAGTATATCATTCTCAGTAATCCTATTATTTTAGACGAATGTAATAGTCGTGCTAAGAAAAAAGATAGACTAAGTGTATCTGTTGTTTAAACTTTATAATTGTTTTTCTTCCAGTTTGAAAGAATCTAACTTATTTATGCTGAAAAGACAATACTGATAGTAGAAGTAATTTAATATTGTTTAGATTCTTTGGTTAAAACCTAGTTGTGTTAGTCTGTATATAGTGGTTAAGGATGTAGTTATAAATTACTAAATTTTATTTTATATCGACTGAGCTCAAATAGATTACAGAACTGTTGCCTTATTTCTTAGATGGTAAATAAATGTTATTATATACACAGGCATCATAACTAAACAGATAAACTAATTAAATAACAAAAAGTTATAAATTAAATTAAATAGTAATCGTGGAAATATTGGTACTCATAAAAGAGATAATATCTTTATTGTATTAATAACAATAAAATTATATTACATACAATATAGGAGTATTACTAATGTAATACTTAAAGTAATATTTTTATTATTACAATTGCAAACTTAAACTATTTATACTCTATGTATAAATAAATAAGGACTATGTATAAATAAACAATTTATACTCTATGTATTATAAAGTAAATAAATAATACTTGAGGACATTATTAAAATAAATGAGAGTATAAAGACTTTACATAAATTTGAAAGGTATAAACTATGCATTAAAAATTACAATTTTTCTAATAAATAGTAAGTGAGGGTATAAAGCCAGTACAGAACCCTTGACAACAAATTTAATTAACAATAAGTTTGGAGAATACTTTAACCACAGATTATTTATAAACTGAGAATAAACTACTAATACTTTATATAATTATAAAAGATCCTAAGAAGAACAAATAACAAAAGTAATAAGTATTACAGGAAGAATAACCAGGTTATTATAAGCAGTGATGTTAATAGCCCATTAATTACTGTATATAAACAGTAATATCTTATCTATTCTCAGTAGCGGGAATATCAATATAACAACCTGTACCATGGTTGTATAGTCAATGAATTTAGAATGTCTTTTAAAACCTGAAGATTATATAGTTTATCAAGCATAACTCTTATAACATTTTATAAAATAATTTACCGTGTATATTATTAAAATGCAATAAAAACCTACCAGCAAGTACCACGAATAAATAACTTAAACTATACCAAGTATTTTATCAAATTCACAGAAACCCATTGTAACAAAGACAGATAAGGTTAATAAGCCAAAATTTAAACAGTATTGGATTTAAAACTGTACAATAACATAATATTTAATTAAATAAAGTAGCATGGACAGCGCATAGCTCCAAATACAGGGTAAACCCTGATAAAAACTTAAATATGTAATGATGATGGAGTTTATATCCTTGGTACCTCACGGCTGCTAGTATCATTTACAACAAAGCAAAACTTACAGCCTCTACAAATAGTAATACATCTTTTTGCATGCTTTACACAGTTTTCAACCAAGACCAAAAAAAAAAAAATACCCCATAGTCTCGGCTTCAGCTAAGATTCCGTAATAAACAAAGAGGTGAACTCTTTTAACAGTGTTAGGGTTAACCAAATGAATCCAAGTAACAGCAAGAGATAAACATCACGAAACCAAACCCTTGACTTCCCTAAGAACTAGCAAGGAGGGAATGCCATGGTTAAAACCAGGCTTACCGGGGAAAGCCAACTGTCGAAGTCTTGCGCCATCCACGCCATGAGGAGGAGTCCGACCCTGCAGCGAAGGAGTAGTTTAATATTAAAACCTTATTAAATGCAATTTGTTAAGCTATTATTTAAAATAGAAAGCCAAAGAAAACTCTGTACATACCTTAGATTTTGAAAGAGATATGGCCACAAATGAACAGTAAGACTACCACGAGCAGGAGGAAGGGTAAACCCTTCATTCGTCACAGAGAAGGTGGATCTCGTGGAAATCTAAAGGAGTACCGGTCACGATGGGGAAACCCTAGGTATTATAACACTACTCAGCGGCCAGCAGTGAAATACTTGACACAGTAAACCTCCACACAATGTGGCAGAGAAACCACAAGGAACTAAACCAGCAAAGGAGTCAACTAGCAGACAGTGCCAGCAACGAGATGGACCAGGAGCTATTGCAGAGCGGCTAAAGGCCCGCAGGCAGCAGAGAAATGAAGACTAGGGTTAAGTCAACCAATTTAAACGACAGTGCGTGTCTGGGAAGAGTCCACGTAGCCTGGTTGATAATTACCATGCAGTGGGTATGAACTCTAATGTTCCATGACAAGAATCACCAATGATTTATTTCCACAACCCTAATAATATCGCAGGGAATCCTTAATGTTCATCATACCATAAACCATCACCTGCGTTATAAAATTTACCATATAAACTTTAGGATAGTGTTTACAAAACATTATAATATGGTTTTATTCATCGTTGATCTCATACAAATTAGGTATGGAGATTTATATTTCTTAGTTTATAATAAGATATAAGAGTAAAGAAGTAAGATTAATTACCTTGGACTAGTTTATTTATAAACTTAATTTCCTTCTATTTTTTGCATAGCATTAGTTTGCAAATGAAGTAAAGGGAATAATAGTATAAGATTTATAGAATTGTAATAATTCATATGAAATGATCATTCAAACATGATGATGGTTTTACACTTAACCTGGTGAATTTTTCTTTGTTTTTGAGATAACAACACTGCTAATATTCATAGAACCATTTTCATGGTGACAAATAGACTTTCTTAAGCCCAAGGGTTATAGAAGATATTACAAGTCACTATCTGACTAATAGCTTCACAAAACTCAGCATTTTTGGTTTGATAGTATGGACAAGAACATCGTAATTGGCATTTGAGTATAATCAGTATGAAAATGTATGTAATCTTACCAAGAAACCTTTGACTTTAGAATAGAAATAATATTCTAATCATAAGTATAATAAACCTAGGAATGTTTTTAAAAAGGTTTGTTTCCATACAAACTTTGATCATAAAAATAGAAGTAGTATTCCAGAACAATGCAGATCCTCAAAGTATTAAAGGAAGACTTGTATCATGCAATAAACTTGATAAATGCTTGAAGTAATAAAAGTATATGTCGATACTTAAACTACTATATCCTTTACAATTGCAGTAACTATGGATGAGTAGATTTAGATCTTGATATGGTAACCCAGTTATATCTATTGTGCTAGATAAAAAAACATTTATTTACTTTTATACGTGCATTTCAGTAAACACATCAAATGGTTCAGTACTCCATAGGGATACTTAATCCTGCTATCATGAAGGAAAAGTAGCTATCATCTTTTCTAGTAAAATTCAACTTTCTATCAGTAAGATCTTAAAAGAGATTATAGTTAAAGATTTACCTTTAGAAGCCTGGTAAATATGGCTAGCATGCATATACTTTTACTGAATGAATTTGTACAGCAAATCGTTATTTAATACTTTAGAGATTTGTTAGCATCGACCTGAATCATTACCTGTATATCTGTAAGAGAAGGAAAACTACTGCATTAGCTCGGAAGCTAAGTAAGCCTAGTCTGTCATGACAATCCCCCTTGTAGTCGCAAACAAAAAACAATCAGTGACTAAAAAGAAACTATTCTTTAAGGATAAGTATAATCAAAAGATCATTCAGTTATAATTCTAGTAACATAAAACTAATCAATTCAGTTAATGATTGCAGTTAATAAGAATATATACTATTTTAAAAAATTTAATTTTTTTTGGAAATTTTGGGGTAATGACATATGGTATCAGAGCATGGTTCAAATACTAGGCCTCAATGCAGCCCAACTAGTTTCCATAAAACAGTAAAAATAATATACTAATCTGTATTTTGTTTTATGTGAAAAGCAGAAAATTTCTTTTTCTGAATCTAACTGCCAGGTATGGAGAAGTTAGGAGAATATGCTGAGGAGGAGTCTCCAAACACTGAGACAAGACAAATGTCCAAAGAACCTGTGTTAGAAGAGGTAACTGCTCACTCTTCAGAGCTGATGCAGACTATAAAGGATTTAAATACTGAAATGGAATCAATCAAGAAGGATAACGAGAGGATATTAAAGACTTAGGAGGAGTTAAACCAAATTTTGATGGAAAACTTTCAGATAGGAGGAGCAAAAGATCCAAATCTTAGGAAGTTAGCCATCCGAAATTATCTAAAAAGATGAAACTGACTAAAGCAGAAAGCAGTTCATCATCTGAAGGGTTCAGGGAACAACCAAGCTATCACACTACTAGTGACAGTAGTGAGGCTGAGTTGTATAATAGAAAGAAAAAGTACAGGCCATATGAAGAGATTTCCGGGGAGTTCAAAAAAATAAAGCCCCCAACTTTCAATGGAGAGACTAAAAAAGGGGAAGAGGCAGAGTCTTGGTTATCCGGGATGAGGAAATATTTTTAGATATACAACTATTCAAATCAGCTGAAGGCAAGAATGGCAATCTATAATCTCTCTGGAAAAGAAAATATATGGTGGGAAGATCTGAAGAGAGTTAAGGGTATCAAGGAAAAAGAGGTTAATTGGAGTAATTTTAAAAGGTACTTCAAGAATAAATTTTTGGCAGAACAATACTATGAAGAGAGAGCTAAATAATTTTACAAGTTAAAGTTAGGATCCATGACTATGAAGGAATTAAACAGTAAATTATTAAGTCTGTTGAGGTATGTACCATATTTAGTTGATGAGAAACCTAAAGTACAGCGGTTTCTCAACTGTTTGCCATATCATATCAAGGACATAATTGAGTATGATAACCCAAAGACTCTAGAAGAAGCCATGAGGAAGGCAAATTTTTGTTTTGATTAGAACAAAAAGAAAGAAGGTATAGTCAACTGGAAGGCTAAAAACAACAGTAATCAGCCTCAGTTCAAGAAAAAGGAGTTTATACCTCAGAAGAATTTCAGGAATAATAAGAACAAAAATCATTCTAATGGTAAGAACTTCCAGGGAAACAGAAATGGTGTTTCTAATAATTCCAATAATTCCAATAACTTCAAGGGCAAGGAAGCTTCAAACAATCATGGAAATTTCACTAAGAATTTCGAACGAAAGGAGCCTGTTAAGTGCTGGGAGTGCAATGGCCCGCACTATGCTTCAGTCTGCCCAAATCGAGAAAAGCCAAACAACAATATTCATACTATGCAGGATGAAATGACTATTGGAGAATTTGCAAGGACTATGCCCAGAATCAATGCAGCGTTGGAGAACCGCTAAGCTGATTATCAAACATCGATGGTGGAAGTGGAAGGTATGATTAACCAAACCCCAGTAACTATTTTAATAGATCGAGGGGCTAGTCTTAGTTACGTTTCACCTCACATAGTGGAAAAGTGTAAATTGATTGTTGAAAAGTTTGATAGTTCCTCGTTAGTTCAATTAGCCATTGGGGCAAAAAGGAAAGTAACTTGATAAGTGAAAGAATGTGCTTTAGTTATGAATGATTTTAAAACTACTGTTAAGCTAAATGTTCTGCGACTTGGCTCGTATGACTTAATGATTGGTATGGATTGGTTAGAGCAGCATAAGGTAGTTTTAAACTGTTTTGATAAAACCTTTACGTGCGTAAATAATAATGAACAGTCAGTAACAGTTAAGGGTATTCCTAGGAAAATTGTAATTAGGTAGATTTCTACCTTACAACTTAAAAGAGTAGTCAGGAAAGGGTGCAAAGCCTATGCTGTAACTATTACGGATGGGGCAAGTAAATCTGAAAAAGATAAAATAAAAATAGAGGATATTCCTGTTTTAAATGAATTTACTGATGTTTTTCCGTAGGAAATTCCAGGATTACCTCCTAAGAGGGAACTGGATTTCATTATTGAGCTGATGCCAGGTGTTGTACCTAGCTCGAAAGCTCTGTATCGTATGAATATTTTGGAACTTAATGAATTAAAATCATAGTTAAAATAATTAATAGATAAGAAGTACATTCGACCTAGTGTGTCCCCTTGGGGAGCACCAGTAATCTTTGTCAAAAAGAAAGACGGAACTATGCGACTATGCATAGATTACCGTCAACTAAATAAGATGACAATTAAAAATAGATATCCGTTGCCCCGCATAGATGATCTGTTTGATCAGCTGCATGCAGCTACGGTGTTCTCAAAGATAGACCTGAGATCAGGATATCACCAGGTAAGAATTAAAGATGAGGACATTTTTAAGATAGCCTTTAGAACAAGGTATGGACGTTACAAATTTGTTGTAATGCCATTTGGGCTTAATAATGCCCTAGCTGTCTTTATGTGCCCGATGAATAATATAATGCATAAATACTTAGTTAAATTTGTTGTTGTATTTATCGATGACATCTTAATTTATTCTAAAAATGAAGCGGAACATAAAGAACACTTACGGATAGTTTTACAAGAGCTGCGAGAACAACATCTCTTTGTGAAGTTTAGCAAGTGTGATTTCTTTAAGGATGAAATCCAGTACTTAGGTCACGTAGTGACTAAGGAAGGGATTTCAGTGGATCCTGAAAAGATTCGGGCAATCGAAGATTGACCAGTACCAAAAGATGTAACATATGTTAGGTCCTTCATTGGAATTACCGATTATTACCGGAGATTCATTGAAGGATTTTCAAAAATAGCTAATCCAATCACTTCCTTGCAAAAGAAAGGCAATAAATTTGATTGGAACTTAAAGTGTGAAGAAAGTTTTAAGAAATTAACAACTTTATTAACAACTGCACCTATTTTAAGAATAGCAGATCCTAATAAGGATTTCGTGGTATGCACCGATGCTTGTAATGATGGTTTAGGCGGTGTACTGACTCAAGATGGGCATGTCATTGCCTATGAGTCTAGGAAGTTAAAAATCCATGAAAAGAATTATGCAACTTACGATTTAGAAATTGCAGCGGTTATACATGCTTTAAAGATGTGGAGACACCACTTAATAGGCAGAAAGTTTATTTTAATGACTGATAATAAAGGTCTGAAATACCTTTTGGATCAGCCCAACTTAAATGCAAGACAAGCAAGGTGGTTGGCCTTCTTGAGTGAATATGATTTTGAAATTCAACACATAAAAGGAAAAGAAAATAAGGTGGTTGATGCATTAAGCAGAAATGCAAAGCTGAATTTTACAGCAGCAATCAGCACTTATATGTCTGATTTAAATTAACAGCTGACAGAAGGGGTAAAACAGGATGAAATTTATAAAAAATTACAAGTTATAGCTAAAGAAGAACCTACAGAAAGTTTAATAAAAGGTTATAGTCTAAATAAAGATGGTTTTTTATTGTTTAAGGACAAATTGTATGTGCCTAATGTGCCTAAGGTTAAATTGCTGATTTTGGATGAAGTTCATAAAACACCTTACTCAGGGCATCCAGGTTACCAAAAGACTCTAACCATGTTGAGAAAATAATATTTCTCGCCTAAAATGAAATCTGAAGTAGCTGAATACATAGCTAGATGTTTGGATTGTCAACAAGTGAAAACTGAACACCAACATCCAGCTGGTTTACTACAACCTCTGCCTATTCCTAGTTGGAAATGGGAAATAATCAGCTTATATTTTATTACTGGATTACCCAGAAATTAGAATCAGAATGATTCAATTATGGTGCTAGTAGATAAATTAAGTAAAGCAACACATTTTACTCCTGTCAAGACTACTTACAAGGCTACCAATATAGCTGATATATTTCTAAAGCAGATCTTTAGGTTACATGGAGTACCTAAGGTTATTATTTCAGACAGGGATCCTAAATTCACGGGGAATTTCTGGAAATCCTTGTTTAAAGGATTAAACACGACACTGAATTTCAGCACCTCTTTCCATCCTTAGATAGACGGACAGACAGAAAGAGTGAATCAGGTGCTGGAAGATCTGTTAAGAATGTATGTTAAGGATCAGCCAGGTAAGTGGGAGGACTATTTGCATTTAGCAGAATTTGAATACAATAATAACTATCAGTCATCAGCTAAGTTCATACCATTTGAAATTATGTATGGGTGTAAATGCAACACTCCTATCTCCTGGAATAATGCAGTAGATAGATTGGTGTTAGGACCTAAATTATTGAAGGAAATGGAACACATTGTGAAACAAGTGCAGGAAAATTTGAAAATAGATCAGGATCGACAAAAAAGCCAAGCAGATTTGAAAAGAACTCCCAAAGAGTTCCAGGTGGGTGAGCACGTGTTCATAAAGGTAAGACCAAAGAAAATCTCCCTAAGACTGGGGAGTTGTGCAAAACTAGCACCACGTTACTATGGTCTGTTTGAAATTCTATCCAAAATTGGTCAAGTTGCATATCAGTTAGCGTTACCACCTAACTTAAAAGTGCATAATGTTTTTCATATTTCTGTTCTAAAAAAATACGTTCATGATGCTACTCATGTGATTGATTGGAATGTTGTACAAGTGGAACCAGAAGGAGAAGTTTTGGTGGAACCGGACTGTATCCTTGGGAGGAGGGAAATTACTCTGCAGAACCGCACAATTGGACAGCTGAAGGTGCAATGGAAGCACCTTAGTCTTGAAGAAGCTACCTGGGAACTAGAAAGTAATATGCAGGAAGCATACCCCAAATATGTTCCATGAGGTTGCAGAGGATGAATAATAAGTAACATCGAGGATGATGTTACATTTTAAGGGGGTGTGTATGTCACATACCCCAATTTTGTAAAATAATGTTAATTGTTTTATTATATTCCTGAGACATTATGTTAATATTAATGCTAAGTAGGAACTGATGACTCAGCAGAGTCAACAGAAGTGGAATGTAATTCAGAATATTTTATTATTAATAAATAATTGTGGAGACAACAGCATGGGAGAGCTGTTAAAAAGAGGTTACTGGTCAAACTGGTGGATGGAACTAAGTGGAGGGAAAAAGACAAGTGGCAGCATCCTCAAACACTTCCTAAGTTGCAGGTGGCAACTTCCCTATATTTTGGGTCATGATCCCCCAAGAAACTGGGATCAGAGCAGGTGGCTCATTAAATGACAACTAACCCAAAAAGACCTAGGCAATCTTTTAAAAGTACTCAATGAAGAGAGCTGAGGCTGCTCAGATATTTTCTGAGAGAGAATTCATTCAGGTGAATGATATTCAGGAATTTCAATGAAGAAAGAAGGGGAAAAAAAGTAAGGAAGTTGTTATGAGAGGAATGCTGCAGCAACTTGTTTATTACAGCTTTTAGCTGGGTGAACTTACTGATAAGTTCTGGATTATTACTGACTTTGAGGACTGGTAACTGACAATTGCTACACCTAGTTCCAGCCAGGGAGACCAGAGCAAGCTCGAGGGTCTTGAGAATTCGTTGTTTGAGCGCTCTCCAGGAATTGGTAGGGAGGAACAACCTCCCATTGCTATTGTTGTCCAAAGCTTAAGCAGGTTCTGTCACCTAACTCTTTTTGTTTTAGAAATTGTTAATGGTTGGATGTTATGCTAGTATTTATTAAATGGTTTATTTATGATAGTGTTTAGTTTATCAGTAATATAATCGGTTGATGAAAACTAAAGACCACTTTGTTTTTTCACATCTGGGTTTTACCAGACCGTACTCCAGCATAGGGGTAAAAATTATAAACAGATAGTATAACGAGATGGTAGAATAGTAGATTGTTTCTTTACTTAAGATCGGAAGACATTATTGCTTTACTAACAACTGTTTATGCACATAGATAAAAACTATTTCCTCGAACAGTATATCATTCTCAGTAATCCTATTATTTCAGATGAATGTAATAGTTGTGCTAAGAAAAAAGATAGACTAAGTGTATCTACTGTTTAAACTTTATAATTGTTTTTCTTCCAGTTTGAAAGAATCTAAATTATTTATGCCGAAAAGACAATACTAATAGTAGAAGTAATTGAATATTGTTTAGATTCTTTGGTTAAAACCTAGTTGTGTTAGTTTGTATATTGTGGTTAAGGATGTAGTTATAAATTACTAAATTTTCTTTTATATCGACTGAGCTCAAATAGATTACAGAACTGTTGCCTTATTTCTTAGATGGTAAATAAATGTTATTATATACACAGGCATCATAACTAAACAGATAAACTAATTAAATAACAGAAAGTTATAAATTAAATTAATTAGTAATCATGGAAATATTGGTACTCATAAAAGAGATAATATCTTTATTGTATTAATAACAATAAACTTATATTACATACAATATAGGAGTATTACTAATGTAATACTTAAAGTAATATTTTTATTATTACAATTGCAAACTTAAACTATTTATACTCTATGTATAAATAAATAAGGACTATGTATAAATAAACAATTTATACTCTCTGAATTATAAAGTAAATAAATAATACTTCAGGACATTATTAAAATAAATGAGAGTATAAAGACTTGACATAAATTTGAAAGGTATAAACTATGTATTAAAAATTACAGTTTTTCTAATAAATAGTAAGTGAGGGTATAAAGCCAGTACAGAACCCTTGACAACAAATTTAATTAACAATAAGTTTGGAGAATACTTTAACCACAAATTATTTATAAACCGAGAATAAACTACTAATACTTTATATAATTATAAAAGATCCTAAGCAAAACAAATAACAAACGTAATAATTATTACACGAAGAATAACCAGGTTATTATAAGCAGTGATGTTAATAGCCCATTAATTACTATATATAAATAGTAATATCTTATCTATTCTCAGTAGTGGGAATCTCAATATAACAACCTGTACCATGGTTGTATAGTCAATGAATTTAGAGTGTATTTTAAAACCTAAAGATTATACAGTTTATCAAGCATAACTCTTATAACATTTTATAAAATAATTTACCCTGTATATTATTAAAATGCAATAAAAACCTACCAGCAAGTACCACGAATAAATAACTTAAACTATACCAAGTATTTTATCAAATTCACAGAAACCCATTGTAACAAAGACAGATAAGCTTAATAAGCCAAAATTTAAACAGTATTGGATTTAAAACTATACAGTAACATAATATTTAATTAAAGAAAGTAGCATGGACAACACATAGTTCCAAATACAGGGTAAACCCTGATAAAAACTTAAATATGTATTGAGGATGGAGTTTATCTCCTTGGTACCTCACGGCTGCCAGTATCATTTACAAAAAAGCAAAACTTACAGCCTCTACAAATAGTAATACATCTTTTTGCATGCTTTACACAGTTTTCAAACAAGACCAAAAAAAAAAACCCCACAGTCTCGGCTTCAGCCAAGATTCCGTAATAAACAAAGAGCTGAACTCTTTTAACAGTGTTAGGATTCACCAAATGAATCCAAGTAATAGCAAGAGATATACATCATGAAACCAAACCCTTAACTGCCCTAAGAATCGGCATGGAGGGAACACCATGGTTAAAACCAAGCTTACCGGGGAAAGCCAACTGTCGAAATATTGCGCCATCCACGCCATGAGGAGGAGTCCGACCCTGCAATGAAGGAGCAGTTTAATATTAAAACCTTATTAAATGCAATTTGTTAAGCTATTATTTAAAATAGAAAGCCAAAGATAAATCTGTACATACCTTAGAGTTTGAAAGAGATATGGCCGCCAACGAACAGTAAGACTACCACGAGCAGGAGGAAGGGTAAACCCTTCATTCGTCGCAGAGAAGGTGGAGCTCGTGGAAATATAAAGGAGTACCGATCATGATGGGGAAACCTTAGGTATTATAACACTACTCAGCGGCCAGCAGCAAACTACTTGACATAGTAAACCTCCACACAATGCGGCAGAGAAACCACAAGGAACTAAACCAGCAAAGGAGTCAACTAGCAGATAGTGCGAGCAGCGAGATGGACCAGGAGGTGTTGCAGAGTGGCCAAAGGCCCACAGGAAGCGGAGAAATGAAGACTATTGTTAAGTCAACCAATTTAAATGACAGTGCGTGGCTGGGAAGAGTCCACGTAGCCTGGTTGATAATTACCATGCAGTGGGTATGAACTCTAATGTTCCAGGACAAGAATCACCAATGATTTATTTCCACAACCCTAATCATATCACAGGGAATACCTAAAGTTCATCATACCATAAACCATCACCTACGTTATAAAATTTACCATATAAACTTTAGGATAGTGTTTACAAAACATTATAGTATAATTTTATTCATCGTTGATCTCATACAAATTAGGTATGGAGATTTATATTTCTTAGTTTATAATAAGATATAAGAGTAAATAAGTAAGATTAATTACCTTGGACTAGTTTATTTATAAACTTAATTTCCTTCTATTTTATGCATAGCATTAGTTTGCAAATGAAGTAAAGGGAATAATAGTATAAGATTTATAGAATTGTAATAATTCATATGAAATGATCATTCAAACATGATGATGGTTTTACACTTAACCTGATGAATTTTTCTTTGTTTATGAGATAACAACATTGCTAATATTCATAGAACCATTTTCATGGTGACAAATAGACTTTCTTAAGCCCAAGGGTTATAGAAGATATTACAAGTCACTATCTAACTGATAGCTTGAGAAAAATCAGCATTCTTGGTTTGATAGTATGGACAAGAACATCGTAATTGGCATTTGAGTACACTCAGTATGAAAATGTCTGTAATCTTACCAACAAACCTTTGACTTTAGAATAGAAATAATATTCCAATCATAAGTATAAGAAGCCTAGGAATGTTTTTAAAAAGTTTTGTTTCCATACAAACTTCGATCATGAAAATAGAAGTAGTATTCTAGAACAATGCAAATCCTCAAAGTATTAAAGGAAGACTTGTATCATGCAATAAACTTGATAAATGCTTGAAGTAAGAAAAGTATATGTTGATACTTAAACTACCATATCCTTTACAACTGTAGTAACTATGGATGAGTAGAATTAGATCTTGATATGGTAACCCAGTTATATCTACTATGCTAGATAAGAAACATTTATTTACTTTTATACTTGCATTTCAGTAAACACGTCAAATCGTTCAGTACTCCATAGGGATACTTAATCCTGCTATCATGAAGGAAAAGTAGCCATCATATTTTCTATTAAAATTCAAATTTCTATCAGTAAGATCTTAAAAGAGATTATAGTTAAAGATTTACCTTTAGAAGCCTGGTAAATCTGGCTAGCATGCATATAATTTTACTGAATGAATTTGTACAGCAAATCATTATTTAATACTTTAGAGATTTGTTAGCAATGACCTGAATCATTACCTGTATATCTGTAAGAGAAGGAAAACTGTTGTATTAACTTGGAAGCTAAGTAAGCCTAGTCTGTCATGACAATCCCCCTTGTAGTCGCAAACAGAAAACAATCAGTGACTGAAAAGAAACTATTCTTTAAGGATAAGTATAATCAAAAGATCATTCAGTTATAATTCTAGTAACATAAAACTAATCAATTCAGTTAATGACTTCATTTAATAAGAATATATACTATTTTAAAAATTTTAAATTTTCTTGGAAAATTTGGGGTTATGACAGTAGGTGTACAAGAAACCAAAATGCTCAATACAAGGAAAAATCCTAGCAACTCAACAACTTCTACATGAAATTGTGACTATTATAAAAAAATCCCATGAATGAAGCATGACTTTCAATACAATAACCCACAAATGTAACCTGTAATGCGACTGTATACACAACAACCCATGAATGGCACTAAAGATTTTCAAAAGAAAAATAAATAGCCCAGGGATCTTAAGAACAAACCAAGATTGACTGAAAGCAAAATATCAGAAGATCACTACAGAAACAGAAAGAGAGGAAACTGGACTGGAAATTCTGTTGGAAAGGACCCACAACAAGCTAGACTCTCGAGTGGAGTCGCTAGTTCTGTTTTTCAGGGATTCTACCTTATGACACGAGGTCTTGGGGTCACCAATGTACTAAGTTTTAACTTGAATACATACATTTTTACAAAAATATTTATAAGGGAAATAGTACAAAATGATATGTACCTTTCTATCGAAAGTTGATCCAAGCTTTTTCCTTTTCTTCAAATGTTCCTCAAGCTTTAGGTTTTCAATACCTGCAAAAGATATTGATATCTTTCCACATATATATTAGTTGTTGTATAAGGAAAAATGAAAGATTATGATTGCATATAAAGATAAAGAACAATATCTTTCATATTTCATAACAATAAGAACATATGTGCACAAAGTATGGAAGAAAATCACTCTTTATTCATAAGTTGCAGGGAACATTACAACTCTGTCTGAGACAAGCCTCTCTTGTAATGTCCTAAATTTTGAACCTACCATTTATAGGCATGAGCCTATTGATCATGATAATTATATTGATGCTTAATTTTTGGGTCGAAGACCCCACTGCATATGAACATGATTATTTGTTTTGTAGATTGAGCGTAAGCCAATTATTGATGATATATATTTATATATATGTTTTGTGTTGGGGGTGGACCCTGAAGCACATGATTGATGAAATTTTTGTGTTGGGTGTGGACCCTGAAGCACATGATCGATGAGATTCTTTGTGTTGAGCGAGAGGCTCTGGAGCACATGAGTACTTACATTTGTGTTGAGCATAAATCTCTAGAAGACATGAAGCTCTAGAGCATTCCATGTTGATGTCGAGCATAAGCTCTGGAGAATCATATCTTTGGCCATTGTATCCCTACATGTATTGTACAAGTACATCCTAGCATTTAGTGTTAAGCGAAAGCTCTGGAATTGCACTATGTTTGTAACTCCCTGCTATAGGCATTAAGTATGGGCTCTGGTAAGCGCTAGGGGTTATTGAAAAGAATTTAATAACTTTTGAGTGAAAACGGCTTGAGAAAAATATTGATCATCAATGATACTTATTTATAAGTGATTAAATGAAAGTTTCAAATTCTGTATTCTCATCAAAGTATTGAAGAGCTACCACATCATATGAGGGAAATCCAACATGCAAGGATGTTTAGAGTTTCCTATCCTAGTAAGCCTGAGCCATCTATCTGCTTGACCTTCCTAAGGAAGTGTCGTTAAGTCTAGGGATCATGATACATGATGCCCAAAGACAAATGTTAACATAGTATTTTAATACTATGTATTTTATACATAGTATGTATAAAGAATTAATTATGATTAATTATATATAAAGAAAGAAGAGAAACTCCACCAATTATTATTTATTATTAAAAGATTAATAAATAGTGAAATAACTATGAAAGACTAACTATGAACTAGTTAAAAGTTCCTAAGTTAAGAATTGAAAATTATCCCAGTAAATTAAAAAGGGTTAAATCAAGAAATCAAGGATTTCTTGATTTAATTGCCCCTTTGAGTGAAAAGTTTGCCTATAAAGACTCAAGCCAAGCAAAGGATTGGGGTTCTGATTTTTCCCTTGGAGAATTATTATTTTGCCTATTTTTTCTCTCAAGTGTTTTCTTGGAGAACTTTCTCCTACAAGGAAAAGAGGACTGGTTGAGAACTAAATACCCGTTAGGAAACCCTACCTTAGGAGCTCTAAGCTACTTGCATGTTGAAGTCCATCTCGGGGGGATCCGGATTAGAACCAGGAACTGTTCCAGGTCATGGTTGGGAGGAATGTGGTAGCTCCCAAGAGATTTGGTCATCAAAATCACATGTTGGATCTGTCTTAAATTGATAATGCTGGTTATTTGAAAAGTGTGTAGGTTCAACCATTAAAGGAGCTTCATGAAGATAAATCATAGGTACGAATTCTTAGTATGTCAAAGTTCATTTCTAGGGTAAATGTTGGCTGCTTTATGTAAAAGCTTCTATATATTTTACTAACCCTAGGTAATTGATGTTCTGCCTAGATTTTGCTAGGGTCTTTGTTTCTCTTCAATATTCATAGGATGGGAAATATTATCATAGGTTGTATATAGCTAGGTTCCCATCTTTAAATTTTTTGTTCTATATTCATTTCATATTCATAACTTGATACTGTAGACTAGGAAAATATAGAGCTGCTATTTAAATGTTCACCTATTACTTATATCTCTACTGACATATTACATTTGTTAGTAGAGACATGTGTTTCGGATTATAGTAGATTTAACCATAGGAGTAAGTTTAAAGAAATAAATATACTATATAGATACCCTAGGGTATTACTGACCACTAGAACTATTTTATAAAATAATTATATATACATATAAGACTATCAGGTATAAATATCTATAAAAACTATCTATGCATTTATTTCTAAAAATTAAATAACCCATCCAAGACCTTTCAAGGTCTGTAGCCATATTACAAATTACATTAAAAATATTCCACATAAATAAAACAACATTAATAATAATCAGAGGGATATAGTGACCATCCATGTGGTCCTTATCAAGACTCTACTATAAAACCTATAGTCTTAACATCTATATTAAAATACCATAATTCACATGCATTATATTTTTAATAGTCCCATATAAGATCGATATTAAACATCCATCTAAATTTTCATCAAGTAACATTTCATACAACTCTGTATTAATAAACAGAGGTCGTATTTAATAAACATAGGTCATGGTATCGATCCTCATGGGTTACAACTTCATTTCATAAACAAAATTAAAATCCACAATAAGAACCGTAACATAAATCATCACCATAATCAAAACGCATAACAAAATCCATAAAGTAAATTCCTATTACCATTTCTAGTATTTCTTATAAAATATTTCATAGTTTGAAATCACTTTGGCCCAAATCGATGAAGGTCATATACCCAGTCACTGCCACAACCAAATTTACCAGAATATAGCCACATAGTATTAATCACACAGGCCACGACCCACACCATTTTCCATATAATTAAAATGCCTATGCTAACAGAGAGGTTATGAGACTCTAGCTACAACACGGCCTTAGTCGCTAAAACATTTTAATATAGAGTCCAAGTTCTTTAAAAACAACGAGTGCCATCGAGGGTCTGCATACCCTGGCCTCCATGAAACCCACTAACACACAAGTTCTCACATAAGTCACGGCCTTGGCCAAATAACATTTTAATACATAGTTCTCACATAAGTCACGACCAAAGTCAAATAACGTTTTAAAACACAGTCCAATTATCACATAAGAACTAGATGCCGTAAATAATTAAAATACAAGCTATTGCAACACTGTGGGAAGGCTCATGCCATTGATGGCATGAACTTCACCCATGCGGTTGAAATTTTACATTTATCAAACTAATCAACATCATTTACACATAGAGCATTTGGTAAGGTGTATGCCTCTGTTCTTTAAAAATCCCATTTATATACAGTGCTCAATAAAAATGCAGAAGGGAATTGCATACACCATAAACCTTTACAATTGATAAAAACCAACGCTTACATCTATTTACACAAAGTTCCCAAATGTTTGTACATAGTCGCCATTAAAGGCAGAGAGCAAGGTTTTACATAGGCATGTCAATGAGCTATGGCACCATTGCTTGCAATGGTGCAGCCCATGGCTATAAAAGCCCAAAACCATAACATTAACATTTTACATAACCAAAATAAGATTACACAGAGTCAAATGGCCTAAGAAATAAATCATGGCATAATGCCTCCATGTTAAAAATAACCAAGTCTGTTTTCAAATCCTGAAGGCGAAATCATTTTCATTACAACATCAAACCCCAACCAAACAACCAATCAAAAAGTAGCTTTGCCACAGGATTTAAGGGTGACAAGCATAAACTTGATTAGGAATCTTACCGTGGCCATGAAACCAATGCTTGGAGCCAACAGAGTCGTAGCCACGCTGCCCTCCATTCCTTTCGGCACCTGCAAGCAAAAACCAAATGGAGATGAGGAGTATGCCATCTTAATAAACTGTAAACCAAACTAATGTGTAGGCTTGTAAATTCATGCAGGCTTACCCTCACAAGATAGAGGTCACCTCCATGGCCATACCTCTGCCTAGAGACAAACAACGAAACCTCAAATGACAAATGCAATACACATCCAATGTGAGCCAAGCCTAAGGGGAAGGCTGTCACGCTTTCCCACAAGCATTAAATGCACCAGGTTCGAGTCCATTAAAGTTTCAACAAACCAACTCCCATATTCATGACTTGTTACAAAGTATGGATTATCACCACCCTTCATACCAATGCTTAAACCCTATAACGTATGGTTTATACCATATATTATGTC
Organism: Pseudotsuga menziesii; assembly: GCA_001517045.1. NCBI lineage: Eukaryota > Viridiplantae > Streptophyta > Pinopsida > Pinales > Pinaceae > Pseudotsuga > Pseudotsuga menziesii. Next base: position 453,350 of record LPNX010833676.1, read on the forward strand.
ACCCCAAACTCTAATGCCAACATTAATATATCACAAAGCTTGCACTATCATAATATTACCATAATACTTAGTCATAGGTTGCGCTAGTTCAAAGGTTAAGACCCTTGCTTAGGAATGTAGATAAGGTTTAGTCCATAGGATTAGAGCTTAGGGTTTAATACAAAAATATCAAGGTATTTATGCTTAAGTACCATGGCATACAAAGTATGCCATGATAATCTCTCGAACTATCAAATCCAAAGCTTGGCACTCAAACCATTAATAACCTGCCAATAAAAGAATAAAAGGAATGTTAAAGAGTATATTAAAAATATATGTAGCATAAAAGAGACATTAATGACAGGCATGATAAAAAATTTAAAACCATGATGAAGAATAATTAATGTACACTAAATTTAGCCAAAATAGCCAAATTGACGATAACGACACTTACCAAGTCTTAAAACCAAGTTGATATGAAACGTAATAATTAGCAGCAAGTTATTGATGACCAAGGCTGTCAACGCACTTTACATTCGATCCCATTGCAAGTAATGAATAGCATAAGTAAAAGAGAGAGGTGCCTTAGTTCGATTGAACTAAGTAAGCCTGTGTAACCAAGTAATACCTTACCTCTCAGATCGTCATGGGAGAACTAGTCTTGCCACTCCACCACTTTATTCCCATAAAAAAAGTTAAGTTAATTTATACTTAATAAACAAGGAACACATGTGCATAAGTAAAACAATGAAGTATACAATTCATTAACTCACCGACAGTAATAAATAAAATGTACAAATAGTATAAATAACGTAAGTAAGACATAAGAAGTAAATGAACTAATAATCACTGAATGGATAAGAGATTGACAAAATAGTATGAGCAATTTCTGAAGAGATCGAAATTTTAAGTAGCGCATGTAAATCCGTAGGAGTAATAATGATCCCCTTCGGGTAGTTTTTACTAGCCTATAAAAAAACAATTATTTTCAATTTTTAGGGACATTACATCTCTATTGTCCAATAACTGAGCTCTCTTGCTCCTTTCTCATTGCTTTCCTCTAGCATAACCTTTCTCTTCTTACTTGATTCCCATATCCTATACCCTTAGCCTCTATCTGTACTTGTTGAAGAGAAGAATTTACGAGGTATAGGATGGTTAGGCAGGTTGGGGAAGTTATGATTTCGAACCCAATTGTCCATGACTAGTCATGCTTTTATTTTTTATTTTTTTTCTTAAGGTAATCGTAGGTGCATATATATTCAATTCGTGAATGAATCGTGTCTCTTATGAAGGAAACCCACGAATACAACATTTAATCATCAATTTGTGGGTTGCATATGGTGCTACCCACGAATGACTCACAACTTGCAATGAGAGGAGTCACAAATGCAAGCCGAACTCCTTTGAAAACATGGGAAAGGATGAAGGATGTAATTTGCATTAAGGCTTATCTTCATCTATAGTTTTTAGGATACTTCAATACATAATGTCCTTTTGCATACTGACATGATCAATGTCAGTACTCGAACACTACTCAGACGGAGAAGTGTCATTTCACAGTATAACAGATTCCATTATAAATGTTGTGTTATGTGTATCTTGTTGATTATGTGTTTTAATTAATAAGTTAAAAGTGGTTTTAAATTGTTAAAAGTTATCAATATTAATTCACCCCCCCCTCTTAGTATTGTCTAATATTCCAACAATCGATACCGGAGTGGAATCCCTCACTACAAACTAAACTACTAGAAGGAAGATCCTATTAAAAACCACTATGGATCATCAACAAGGGTTATCTTCTAACATACCTCCTTTATTTATAGGAAATAATTATGGATTTTGGAGTGTAATAATGAGATGTCATCTAATGTCTATTGGATGCAAAATTTGGAGTTATGTTGAAAAGGGGTATAAAATACTAGACAACCTACCTACAGATAGAACTGAACTAGATTAATACGAATCCAATGCAAAATATTTGAATAGGATTAGCATATTCATTGTTTGTTAAAGTCATGCAATATAATACAACCAAACATGCTTGGGAAAAAATAAAAATTGCTTATGAAGGGGCTTCCAAAGTCAAAAAATCCAAACTTCAAACTTACAAAGGGAAATTTGAAAGTCTAAAGATTAAAGAAGAAGGAAATATTGCAGAATATCTTCCAATAGTAGATGAGATTGTTAATGCTATTAAAGGTCTGGGAGGAAAAATAAATGAGAAAGAGGTAGTTGAAACAGTACTAAGAACCCTACCAATAATATATAACCAAAAAGTATTTAATGTAGAAGATTGAGATTATCTTAAACTTTGGACAGTGGATGAGCTACATGGGATATTCACTGCCTACGAGATGAGAACATAACATAATGGACCATCAAGAAAAGAGGCAACATTTAAATCTACAAAACAGACAAAGAAATATGAATCTTTACCCAAGAACCAATTAGAGAATTTGAATGATGAAAAATATATTTTCATCAAGAAGCTTGAGAAAGTTACTGGAAAGTGCAAAGGAAATATACCCCTGAAGTGCTTTAACTATGGAAAAATTGGACATTTTTCCTCAAAATTCCCCTATCCTAAAATGGATGATAGTGATGATAGAGAAACATCTAAGAAGTTCAAGAAGAGAAAAACAAGAAACAAGAAGAAGGTTAATGAGAAGAAGAATATCCTTTACATCATGGAATATAGTGAAGATGAAGAATCAAGTGAAGATGAGGAAACCAAAATTCTATTCATGGGTATAAAAACTCAAGATGATGAATCATATGTGGAAGGAGAGGTGGACCTAAAAGTTGAACTCATAAGTGTTCTTGAATTATTGAGAAATATCATAATGAATAACAAAGAGTCAAACCAAATCACTGTTAATTTGAAGACCCAACTTCAAGAGGCCAAGAAGATTAAAGAGGACCTAGAATTGCAGCTCAAGAAGAGTATACAAGACTCTGAAAGTCTTGAAGCCAAAATCACTCTTCTTAGAAAGAAGCTTGATGAAGAACCTATTAAATCAAAGTTTGAGAACAAATCAAAGACTCTAGATGAATTCCTAAATAGACAAAGGCCATCAAGAGACAAAACTGGATTAGGATAGGACAAAAAGACTTATGTTGTTGCACTTATGAGTCCAATTAAAAAGAAAGATAGTAAAAAAGAAGCTCCTCCTTTTAATAAATGAAATATGATGCCTAGAATACCAATGTCAAGCAAGTATCAACAAATCTTACTTGGTAATTTCTACTATTGTAATAATTTTGGACATAAAGCCCTAAATTAAAAAGAAATTGGAAAGCTTCTTTCCTATAAGAAGAATGCAGCTAGTAACAATCCAAAGAGAGAAACCTTAACTCCTTTTTACCTCTACAAAGATATGACATAGAATGTTACAAATGCAATGACCATGGACATGTAGCTATAGAATGTAAGCTGATGACTCGTATAGAGAAATATATTGCAACTAAGTTTCAAGACAAGAAACAAAGAAAGGATTGCAAGAAAAAGGAAGCGGTAAAGAAGAAGACAAAATCTATGATAACTTTATGTGTAACAGATAAAAAAATAAAAAATAAAAAAATCTGAGTTTGGCTTGCATTCGTGACTCCTCTCATTGCAAGCCAAACTGTACCTTTTCCAATTATCTGAAGGTTTTCTCTTAGCTGAAAACAAGATTATGTTTGTAAACTAAAAAAATGCACTTTATGGATTCAAACAAGCTCCAAGGGCATGGTTATCATAAGACTTACTACTTGAAGTAGCAAGGATATCGAAGAGTGGCCACTGATAGCAATTCCTACATAATGTTTGAAAATAAGAATATGATCAGTTTTTTTTTCTATGTATATGATATCATATTTGGAAGTGATCTACAAATCATGAGTGTAAACTTTGACTCAGATATGAAGAAATAATTTGAAATGTCTTTGTTGGGTGAATTAACATTCTTGTGAATGGGATTACAAGTTTCTCAATCATACAAAGTGATCTTCATTTCTCAAACCAAGTACATTAAAGACATGCTTAAGAAGTTTAAGATGTAAGACTCAAGCCTGTTAGTACTCTTATGGTCACTAGTTGTAAGTTAATCAAGGATGATGAGTCTTTGGAAGTAGATCATACCATGTATAGATATATGATAGGAAGCTTGCTATATGTGACAACTACAAGTCTGAATGTGATGCAAGATGTAGGATTGCTTGCTAGATTCTAATCAGCTCCCAAAGAAACACATGTGACAACAGTGAAAAGAATTCAAAGATATTTGAAACGTACTATAGAGTACGGTTTATGGTATCCAATAGGTCAAGACTTCACTTTAAAATCATTTACTGGTACATATTGGATATGAAGTGTTGATGACCGAAAGAGTCCCTGTTGTCACCAGAATCTACCCCATGAAATTTTTGGATTCTGGGAGTGCGTATGTAAAGAAGGACCTTGATATTCGCTTGTGGAAAGTCCATTAGAATCATTGTCAAAGATTTGAGTTTTTGTCAACGTGGTAAACTCCTCATCACCTCAAACGTTCATCCTCGATCAGTTCTTGATGCATGACTGTCATTTTTCACTTTGTTTGCTCAGAAGCCAATTATTTTCTCAAACCCTTATTCAATTTTCCATTTCTATCATTATCTAGTTTGGGTATCATAGTTTTTTGTTTTTAATAATTATTATTAATTTAAAGAAAATGAATTTTTTTCTTTAAATAATAATTTTTATTAAATTAAAAATTATTTAATACTCATAGTTTTCACTTATAACCTTTTATACATTATGTGTCTTCTTTAAAAGGGGGATAAGTCTTGTTTCATAAAGTTTGGGTCATGTTCTTCATTTTTTGTTTTCAACTATCACTCACGTTGACATCAATTGTCAATCTCAATTTCGTGTTCTGTTTTCATTTTGTCATTTTGGGTAAACATTAAATTGGACATTGGTTTCAAAGTATAGTTTTCCCAAAACCATATCTAAAGCTCTTGTATGTGTTAATTTTATGCATGAAAGTGCTCACGCCTAGCACCGAGGAGAGCCCATGGGTCACTCATTGTAGATAACAAGTTAGAATTACTTGAAGACAAGTGTGAATATAATCATTTGTTACTTTCTCACATGGGACTATTAGCCATCCAATATCAAGCACCAAAAACAGGATGTTGTGAATTAATTAAATGTTTTGAGCTAAGTTTTCAAGCGCCAACAACCCAAATCATAGTCCATATGCCACCGATCACCAAGTTATCTACAACATCTTGTTTGTCATAGATGTTTAAAAGAAAAACATCCAATTTGTGTTGGGTCATGGATTTGTCCATACTTTCATCACCTATTGACATATATTTCGTCCATACTGTTCATATTATTATCCATTTATCATTCCATTTTCCATCCATTTGTTGTAATTGTTGGTAAAATACCATGTTACTTTAATTGATGTTTTAGTGGTTAACCATGATTATTTTCCTTTATTTTTAATCAATTGGAAAATACTATGCATAATTTTACTAATTATGGTTTGTGGAGTGATTTTTCATGGATAGGACACTCACAACTAGTTTTTACAGCTGGCTATTACATCCTTAACAAAAAATGCATGGCAGTTAAGACCACCTTTATTCGTGTCTTGATTTTCAAGCACATGGAAACGAATATCAAAAATCCGGGAAACGATATTTTTGCATAACTACCTCATTTACTTGACTCTCGAGGAAATTAACAAACAAAGCTACATTATGATATATACAGGTGGTTCTTCGAGAGCATATTTTACAGATTTGCAGTTATGGTTGGTTTTCCAAATTAAAAAATTTGTTGAAACATATCACAAGTTGGTGATTCGGTTTCTCATTCTCCTAAGAGAATTTGTGTATAAATATGGAATCAATCTCATGAGAAGGGAGAGGAGAGCAAAGTAATGTTATGCTGTAGGATTTTATCCAGACTCTATTGTAATACTTTCATTTTGATAATACATGCTAACATTTTCTTAATTCTGGAGTTGTAGACTTTCATTGTGGAGATCCAGCTGTGTTGAGTGGAGGAAGGGCCCTCCTCCCTGAGCAGATGCTAATAGTGTTGATTGTAATTGTGTTATTTTATAGATTCGTTTATTACTTAGTTCAAGCTTTTAGTCATTAGATTTATCATAGTTGTATGCTTTTATTCATTGAATTTGTCATAGTTGTTTTCCTGTTAATTCGTTTGATAGATCGTTGGCCAACATAGCACTTCTTTTAGATTCATACAATTAGATCTTGTTTCATAAGAATATATTTTGTTTGAGGTGTGTTATATTTATGTAGTTTGGTTGCATGAATAGGTTTTAGGTTTGATTTTTTTTCAAGCAGGTGTGATCTAGTCTACAAAGAGTTTAGATTTCATATCAATAGATAATAGTGTCAGGTAGAAATTGTGCTTGCATAGATCCTGCACGATAGCTTTGAAATAAAATACTCCCTCGGGTTGATAATTTATATTTGTTAGTTTCAGTTGTTTATTTAATTAGACAAATAATCCAACCAACATTTTGGCGTCGCTGCCGGGGAAGTTATCAGTGGTGCAAAAGTACATTTGGCATTGTTTTGTAGATGCATTGTTAAAGTAGGGCATGTATGTTGCATGATTACATTTAAGTTTATTGAATTTGCTTTGAGTGTGTTTTTTTCTTCTTTCTTTGCATTCATTTTTATTTCATTTTCAACTTTTGGAGCGTAAATCTTATCATTCTCCCTAGTGGTGTTGTAAGCACCACCCATTCTACTAACAACTTGACAAGAACATTCGAAGAAGGAGCCTCAAAATAGCACACAAATAATATAATGAAGAGATGACAAGTAATAAAGATGCAGAAGTTGTTACCTTCTAATTTCCCATTAGAAGTTCGGGAGGAGTGGCACCAATGAAAATAATTCCACCACATGTTCTACCAAATTTTCACGGTTTGGAAAATGAAGACCCTAATGTATTTTTATATCAATTTGAACTAATTTGTAGAGGATATGGTTATTTTTCTACTGATCAAAATTTGAATGTGTTTCTCCTTACTCTAAAAGGAACAGCCACCCGATGGTTCATGAGCCTCAGTGGAAATTGTATACAAACTTGGCAAGACATGAAACATGTATTCTTGAAAAGGTATCAAGAATATTGTAGGGTCAACGAAGACATATTTGAAATGACACAAGAATAAGAAGATATTTTGGAGGAATGCATGGAATTCTTTCAATAAAACCTCCAAATATCCAAAAAAGGAAACTGGATAAGGAAACCTTGAAAACACTTCTACTCGAGGGAATCCAAGCTAAATATTTAGAAGTATTAAATGTGATGGGAATAGGTAATGTATTTTAGTTAGCATATGATGATATTTGTGAGTAATGTAGAAGGTATTCAAGATGAAATTTCAAGACTGGTAAGAATTCTAGTGATCCTTATTTTCAAACTTTGAAATATGCTGCAAGAACAAGAGTTATAGGAGCTGAAATCAATAATTTATTTGAAATTTCTAAAGCTGATTCACATTTGGGTGTTTTGCAAGATAAAGAAAAGTAGGAGGAAATAAGAGAAGCAAGGGAATTCCCTTTGGATAGTCTTGAAAATTGTGGTATATGTGACTTGAAGCATTCCACGAATTGTTGCCCCTCCTTACCCTCGATGAAAGAAACATATCAAAGAGATATGGGAGTTGCAACCAACTCATTGCAACAGTCATGGAAACCATGGCCTACATGTATGGCTCAAAACTCTATCCCTCAATTTCCTTACTCTCATACCCAGTCATTGAATACTCTTCCACCATGGCAACTATTGCAACCTCAATTTAACTCTCACCTACCTTATCCACAAGGTTGGAATGGGCTCTCTTATGATCACATGGCCACTCTCCCGCATGTTGCAACACAACTTGGTCCTTCAATATCAACCTCACAAACATATCCTCTACATCAACCACATCTACCTTCTCATCAAACTCCTTGATACCCAACACAAATTTCTGTCCAATACACCCTCCACCCTAACCATAATAAAGTAGTCCAGTATGCTTATAGTGCTGAACTACAAAACTTTCCTACATTTCCCTCATTTTTTACCTCACCTACACCGCTGCAAAAATACTATGCATTGTTGCAACAAATCCATGCGAGGCCTGAACATGTTTTAAATCTAAGACTTGGAAGTTAAGTTTCTTATGATCATCAACAAGTTAACAAGATCAACAAATGTAATGAAGAACAGACATTGGAACCAAAATATCACTCACATCATTAGATCTGAATCTGTTATACATTGAGGAAGATTAGTTTACTACAAAGATTCATGGTGTAACATCCATGAGAAATCAAGGGAACAAAGACTATATTGAAGATTGGTTTCAATCTGTCATCAGTCTATTTAAATTTAAGGGAAGATTGGTTTCACATCTGTCATCAATTCTTGGGACCATCATTTCAAGGGAAGTTGATCTCTCATATCCTGGCATTCATAAAGTTATATTTTTTTGTTGCGAGTATGAGCATACTTGAGTCACTTCTTCAAAAGAGGCTCCATTGGAAATATGCATACACTTGAACAATTTTCATGTTTCCAAGTAGAATAGGGTAGGCTAGAATAACAGAATAAAACCATGTTTTTTTTTTTAATAAGTATGCTCTCTTCCCGCGCCTTGTTGTGATGTGGAAGATCAGAAAGTAGAAAGATAAGGAATGGGTATAAGATGTTTTGAATGATGATTTAGAATTGTTGACTATTTTTGTCTTCAATTTTTAAAATTTAATTTGTCTCTATTTGTTAAAAGAAAAAAAAAACTTTCCTGAAAACAAATTTATAGTAATTAGGGAAGGTGAATGAATACTCCATGGGAAAATGAGCCAATGATTATGGAACCCTTCAACCTTGAACTTGGGCATGAATTTGTTAGCTGCAACACCCAGCTGTGACAGTGAGTTGCAACACCTAGCTGTGACTGACCTACAGGTGAAATTTTTTTAGTTTGAGATACGTTTGTGTTGCACATCATGGTATGTATTTAGTTTTCATTTATATATAACACGTCCATAAAAATACACATGATTTAATTCAACATTATATCATTTTTAAGAGTTGCAATTGCGGCTACAACACACTATGTAAGTCAATCTAGGTGCTCAATGCTTGAAATTTTTTGTATGGGTGTCTGTTATATTTAAATTTACATCACTAAAAACATTCACACCTATTTTGATCACCTTTTGGGGCTAAATTTCATTTTTTGAATTTTTGTGGCATTTTTGCTTAAATTTTTTACTGAGACACAGTCGGGACAATCCATTTTTGGGATAACAAATGGGATTATTTTTAAAAAAAATTTACATCCCAAGTATCCCTTTTAATATAGTTTCCAAAACAATTTGAATTTTTGAGATTGGGCATCAAACGAAAAATTTAAGGTCAAATTACTAACGGGGTGTCAAGGAGTCAGCTTAGGACCAGAGCTGGGATAGTCACTTTTTGGATGCCTTATTGGACATATATTTCAAACATTTTTCATTGGTATATTATCCTATGAATATAGTTTACAACATAATTTTAATCACCCCATTCCGATATCATATGCAAATTTTATGGCCAAAATACCCACTGCCTATCACAAATCAGCATTCCTAAAACTTTGTTTCCTAGACTGTTCATTGGATTATTTGAACCATCAATTATTATTGGATACAACACCTGTTTCTAATGGAGATACCTACATGAATATAATTTCATATCCAATTGGAATCACATCAATCTGTTATCAAATGAAAAAGTTAAGCCAAAAATCGTGACTGTTGGTGTAGTTCAGAATTCGAAAAACACCTTGTCATGCAGGCTTTTATTGAGAAATTTGGAATATCATTACATAGAATTTTAAGAAAATATTTCTAAGGGAAATATACCTATAAATTTACTTTTATTTGGATTTTGAATCACTCAAATTGGACGAGGAACGAAGAAATTATGATCGGAATACTATTGGTGAGTCTAGATGGTAATTGCTCTCCCACAGGTATAAAGTGGGTTTTGTTTCATTCATTTTTATTTGGATTTATTTTATAATTAATTTCTTTTTTTTTCATAAGTGTTGGGTGAATATAGACCAATCACCTCTCTTCTTCCATCATCTCATGTTTTATTGCAAGCAAGTGCTAGGTTTCTGCAAGTCCTTGGAAAAAGAAGGTCAATGCAAGCACTAGTGACTCTTAAATATTTTTTCTCAATTTTCAAATGGATTGAACACAAAAAATGGATATATTGATGTGAAAACCATACAGAGACCAATTTTTCGCAAGTCAAGTCCCATTGCTACATGCCAAGAATCCTTTTTAGACACCTGTCATACCAATTATTGCCAAAAGAAACCCCTCAAGAAGCCAATTGTGCTATGGTAGATTCATTCACCCTCCTCATTTCAAAACCCTAAAAATCCATTCATGTCAAAGTCCAATTTTCCACTGCTTATGTAGTCGAACTTAACCTTTTTATTTTCCATCACGACTTCACATACACTTTCCACTTCTGAGTTTCATATCGGTTCTATTTTTCACTATGATTCTTCACAATCATTTATTTTGTACTTGTATTGGATGATGTGGAATTAATTAAGGTCCAAATTCCAATGGTCTTGTCCCATTGAATCCAACACATCATCTAGGATCAATATTAGACTTTTTTTTAGTGACCTGGAATCTACATGAATCAAAGGCATATTTTCTTGTTGTTAATCATGGGGATTCATCAATGCCTCTTGATTGACAAATATTGCAGGTGACTCGACTCTAACACATCCATTCGTACATTTCAATATGCACTAAGTTACTTTATATCTTACTGTCATGAAAGGTGAGTTGCTTCACATTGGTTAAAGGCATGCATTAATGGCTTGTAATCCAATTATTTCTTTCCATTCTTGACTTCAGCACATTCATTCACATGGTAAGAATTGTACCACGGTTTTGTAGCAGCTGAAGATTATTTGTTCTAATGGTTTCAACAGTGACTTGCGGCATCATTTGTTTCAATAGTTTTGCACTTCCTTTCCATTTTCATCCAGTAGTTAGCAGTCTTACATGCATCCAGTACAACACAGTTTGGATCAAATTCAACCTCATTTAGTTTCAATTCTCATATACATCTCTCTCAGCAACAATTTGGCCTACATTAGCTCCAGAAGACATCAGTACATCCATGCCAATCAAATATTCCATAGAGGTAAAACTTGAGTTAAAATAACATGAGTTTTTATTTATTAAAGATTTAGGAATATGTCGTGAAAAACCATTAAGCATTATCCATTTATTACACTATCATTAATAAATGGAGAATGCATTTTGAGCCTATATACATGTGGTGGCAATATATTTCTGAGTATGGTATTTTTAGAAGCATGGAGCAGAGTCAATTGTAGAGTTCTAAGCATATTAAAGCATTGTCATTCTTCTATCTACAGTGCTTAAAGGAAAATCTTTCCCTCTTTAGAAATTTGTGGCAGCACTCTCTTGTACACTGAAATATTCAAATCCAAGGAATTGCATGGGTAAGAGAAGTGTTTTGAAAGTGTCTAACATTTGGTTCAAGGTCTCATTTTGGAGCTCCAAACTTATACGTACTTAGATAAACCTTCATCTAGAACGATAAGTTCATATAAATCCAAATATGATGGGGGTAATAATGGTAAGGGATGAGATTTATTTTCATGGATATGGGCATACGTCATAGTCTTCCATCCTTTTTCATTTGGAGAGTTCTTCTCGTAGAGTTTCATGTTCCAAATGTCTTAGAAAATCAAATAAATAGAGGAATTTGATGCACATATTCTTGCTGGTCACAAAAGAAAAAACTCTCATTATGTTTTCCACAACTCTTGCATTTTTTAGATCCAATGTATTCTCTCTCAACAAATTGAAGAAGTTTCTTTGCCAAAGTTGTGAACTGTTCATTTAATCATTGCATTATAGTAATGGCTTACAAAAACTAAGAGTTCATAATCTTATTAGGAATCAAATTAAAGCTCACTTTGACGATTGTTGGATGGGCATGTTTTGTCGTACAGTTTGGTTTGTCTCTTACCAATCATGAGGATCAACACAAATCAAGTGGTTTTAGCCTGTTATAATAGCTCTCTAACAACTTTTCAAGATCTGATCTAAAGTTTACTCGAGCAATCTTGTAACAACCTATTGATCTCCATTTTATTTTCAGATTTGGGCACACGGTATTTTACATGATTCGGGTTTTTTGTACCGCAACAAGAATATACTTCCATTTATCAAGGTATCACGCAAAGGATTCACTGTTCAGGGCTTTCATATGTCATTTTATGATTCATCATCTTGAAGATTCAGTTTGGGTAAGGATTGAGGTGTAGATCAAAACTTGTTTTCTTCCTTGAAGAGTCTCATCACAACATAATTACATGATGTATCCTCAGTTTGGGGGAGATGGCTATTTTTGACTTAGGTGAAAACTCATCTCTTCCATGAGGACATGCGACATATTCACTTTGGGGGATTGGCTTTTGGCATTCTTTGTGCATACTTTCTTTTACTCAATTACAACTTACAAAAGTGCAGAAATTTATTTAAGGATATCTTGCAAACCGTGACCTGGTTTTTGATGAAATTTTGAGGGAATAAGAAACATGGTAACAAGAAAAAATGTGGAAATTTTTAGCTCAATCCAGTGCATGATTCTCGATAAAATGGGCATCATCACCTACAACCAATTTGCATTTTTCTTGAAATCCATGAGGTAGGTTTCTCTGATTTTTGGTGTGGAGATGCACTAGAATGGTAAATACTTGCTTGCAAAATTTTAGCCAAACCTAGTTTGTATTTTGTGAAATATTGGTTCAGGAAGTTTAGCTGCAACACTTTTTTATTCGTGTTTGTCTACAAAAGTGCAGAAATTGAAATGAGCATATATTTCAATTGGTAAATTGGATTCTCATGATTTTTGGACATGAATTGCATAGTATCAAGATGAACAAACCTGGTAACTTTTATCCCAGTCCAATGCAAAGTTTTTGAGAAAATGGCCATCATCACCTACATCTAATTTGCATTTTTATTGAAATCCATGATGTGGGTATCTCTGAGTTTTGGTGTGTAGGTGCATTGGACTAGTGAAAACCTTCCTGTAAAATTTAAACCAAACCCAGTCCGTCGTTTGGGAGAAAATGAATTCAAAAGTTTTCTGCTCAAAAGGTTGTGACTCCGCTAAATTTAGCGCTCTTTGGTTGTGACTCCACTAAATTTAGAGCTCTTTGGGCTGTGACTCCACCAAAATATTCACCAAATTATTCGTTAAGTTTAGCGCTCTTTGGGCCGTGACTCCACCAAATTATCTGCTAAATTTAGAGCTCTTTGGGTTGCAACTCCATCAAAATCTTTTCCAAATTCTCCCGCTAAAAAAAGCTGTGACTCCGCCAAATTTTCTGCTAAATCCTCTGCTAAGCAGCTACGACACAGCCAAATTTTTTGCTAAATCCTCCGCTAAGCAGCTGCGAGTTTGCCAATTTATGTTAAACTTTCCATTTCTTTCGGCTGCAACTGTGCCAATGGTAAAATGAAAGAAACAATTGAATGAGCATTTCTAGTTTGTATGCTACACAAGTTTTGGGTGGCATGAGGACATGCAACAAGTTCAGTTTGGGGGAGATGTTGGGTCATGGATTTATCCATAATTTCATTAGCTATCGACATATATTTCATCCATCTTCTTCATATTATTATCCATTTATCATTCCATTTTCCATCTATTTGTTGTAATTTCCTGTAAAATACCATGTTACTTCCATTGATGTTTTAGTGGTTAACTATGATTATTTTCCTTTATTTTTAATGAATTGGAAACTATTATGCATAATTTTACTAATGATGGTTTGTGGAGTGATTTTTCACAGACAGGACACTCACAGCTAGTTGTTACAGCCTTAACCAAAAACGCATGCGAGTTAAGAACACCTTGATTCGCCTCTTGAATTTCGGGTAGATGGAAACGAATATCAAAAATCTGGGACATGGATTTTGCACGTAATGGCCTCATTTACTTGACTCATGAGGAAATCACCAAACAAAGCTACATTTTGAGATATACATGTGGTTCTTTGAGAGATTATTTTCCATATTTGCAATTATGTCGGTTTTCCAAATTAGCAAATTTGTTGAAACATATCACAAGCTGGGATTCAGTTTCTCATTCTCCTGAGAGAATTTATGGATAAATATGTAATCAGACTCATGAGAAGGGAGAGGAGAGCAAAGTAATGTTATGTTTTAGGATTTTATCTAGACTCTATTGCAATACTTTCATTCTGATAATGCATCCTGACAATTTCTTAATTCTGGAGTTGTAGACATTCATTGTGGAGATCCAGCTTTGCTCAGTGGAGGAAGGGCCCTCTTCCCTGAGCAGATGCTAATAGTGTTGATTGTAAGTGTGTTATTTTATAGATTTGTTTATTACTTAGTTCATGCTTTTAGTCATTATATTTATCATAGTTGTATGCTTTTATTCATTAGATTTGTCATAGTAGTTTTCGTGTTAAATCATTTGATAGATCGTTCGTCGACATAGCACTTATTTTAGATTCATGCAATTAGATCTTGTTTCATAAGAATAGATTTTGTTTGAAGAGTGTCATATTTACAATTTAGTTTCATGAATAGGTTTTAAGTTTGATTTCTTTTCAAGTAGGTGTGATTGAGTCTACAAAGAGTTTAAATTTCATATCAATAGATAACAGTGTCAAGTAGAAATTGTGCTTGCATAGATCTTGCACAATACCTTTGAAATAAAAGACTTCCTCGGGTTGATAATTTATGTTTGGTAGTTTCAGTTGTTTATTTAATTAGACAAATAATCCAACCAACAATTTGATGAAAACCCAAAGCTAAATTCTATCGTTGAATTTCAGCATTTGATCCTGATTTCAAATATGGAGTACACCATAGATATATTATTTGTTTAGTTTTTTTTAGAGATGGTTATCTACAGCATAGATTTGAGTTTGTGTTAGATCTGCATAGCATTTTAGAAAATGTTAAAGATAGATGCATATATATGAAAAATGTTCAAATCTCTGTCTAGTGTAATCATTGTTCAAGAGGTAAATAAGATGCAGCTATTGATCACAATGGAGAAATGAATTATTGAATGCAACTAAGGTCCAAGCTAAACCAAAACAGAGGTTAAAGATACAGCTTGCAGATTTATTCAGAGTACTCTATTTTTCAAAATTTTCAAGGAATGACTTCTTTAACAACACTTATATTGGTCCATAGCATATAGGGTTACATGAGGAGGAGTCGGTGTGGAGAATTTAGGTTGCAACTACCTTCCAAAGAAAACTCATAAGCCATAAAGGAGAAGGGTTTAGTATCAAAGTATCCGAAGGGAGAGGATCGGATCCATTTTCCCAGAAAAAAGATTCAAGCAGTTCCAGATTTCCAGGATAATGATCAACAGTCAACATTCATCCTCAGATTTCCTAGAATATAATTAGCGTCAAAGATTTATCTCCACATTTGACGAAGATTTAATGAGAATACCCATAAAAACAACCAAAATCTCTCAACAATTACAAGTCAAGGTTTATCTTCAGATTTGATGACAAATGATCTATTTAGTTACCAACACTCGCAGAAGGAAGGAGTGTGGGTCCTTCTTTCTCATTTTTTGGAGGAGATATTATAGGAGCATATCACTGCAGTGTCTATTGGTTTTGAGATAGTAATTTGTTCAGGGAAGATAGGTCATCTATTAGCCAGACATCATGGAAAATAAAAGATCAAGGGATCAACTGGTAGATAATCAAAGTCTTTTCGGGTGATTTATGATTAAATGCAATTGCTTATTTGGGGTATTTATCTCATATAAATATTGTAATATGTAAGACACCAGGAGGAGGTTCCAGCCTGAGGGGCTGTGAGTGATTGTGAGGGTCGAGTTTACCAATCTGAAACTGTAAAATTATTTTGTAGCTCTGTGGGTATATTGTGGGGATTTGTGGTGGATGAAAAATCTTAAAATGAGCCACTCTGGATTACTATCAATACAAATGATATTCAATGTTTTTGATATTTCTGTCATGATTCTTATGAAAGTCATTATTTCAAATGCTAGTTTCTCATTACAGATGTGTGTGTTTGTATTCCCTTTTACACAAAAAGTTTTTATGTTATTAAGGCATTCAATATTCAGATATATGATCAATTGTTTGTGATTATATACCTGGTTCATGGACGGCTCATACATATGATACTCTTTGTATTTATGTGTTTCTACATCATCTTCATTTACCATCCTTTCTATATACCGATCAGTACCTTTGATCATTCATCCACACCTTCATGTTCCTCTTATGCTTTTAAAATCTAGATTCATTTAATATGAGGTGTCTAAACTTTTTGCTAAGCAGTCGGTATAGAATTTAGGACCAACAGTACTAATGGAGAAACATTCTACTTGGGAGACTGTTTGGTATCATGGCTAAGAAAGAAACAAGCATCCATTGCACTATCTACAGCAGAAGTTGAATACATTGCTGCTACATCATATTGCACTCAAGTCATTTAGATGAAACATATATTGGAATACTTACTTATAAAGCATAATCATACAATAGTGATAAATTGTGACAATACTAGTGCCATAAACATATCAAAAAACCTTGTTATGCACTCCAAGACAAAGCAAATCCCTATAAAAATATCACTTTTTGAGGGATCAAGTACCACAGAACATGGTGAAACTGGGATATGTTGATACAAGGGAACATATAGTTGATATCTTCACTAAGCCACTACCCAAAGAAGTATTTGAGCATCTTAGACAAAATTTGGGAGTAATCTCCCTACAATAGATATAAAAAAGAAAAAAAGGAATTATGTTACGGGGGGATGTAAAAAGAAAACCTTTGTCATTAATTTCAAAGGTGGGGGGGATTGAAGAGTTGTTGCCATCAATGCCAAAGGGGGGAATGCTGAGTATAGTCGACATTGCTATCAAAGGAGTTCATTAATGACAAAGGAAATTACATGGCATGTATGATGATGTGACATGTGTGATGAGGTTGAAAATTCATATAACGATGTTCTAGTGCTCTGATGAAGTTATTTTTACAATTTGACACCATTTTGAAAAATATGGCAAATTGTTGAAACTCTTGCTAAAACTCTAAAAATTGAGCAAGTATAGGAAAATCAGAGTTCATTAATGACACAAGAATAACAAAGGAAGTGATGACATGGAATTTGGCATGTGTGATGAGGTTGAAAAGTCATATTATGGTGTTCTAGTCCTCTCATGAAGTCATAATTTGAAACCATTCTGTAAAAGTATGTCAACTTACTGAAACTTCAAAAAAATTCACTAAGTATAAATTCTTCTTAATCTTCCTAAGGGGCCTCTGTAAAATACATGGCATATTTTGTATTTGATGAATTAAATGATTCTTAGGATATAGAAATCTATGTTGTTGTCTTGTGCATCTAACCATATGATTGGTTTGCCAATACAGTCTCTGAAGATGAAGTTATTAGTCTGCCAAAAATGTTTTCTGGCATGATTTGCATTGTTTCAGTTCTGGTAAATTTTCCTAAGTGGTATCAGTAAAATGCATGCCATATTGCATATGATACTGATAAAAATTATATGAGAGAATCTGGTTTTATCTTGTTGATGTGTGCATCTCACCATGATATCAGTTCCCCTAAAACATGCTTGAAGAAAAAGTTACAGGTCTACCAAAATGAGGTTTCAGACTATTTTGGGAAATTTGCTAAAAAATGACTAAGTAATGAAACATCGGTCTAAGTTTCTGTAATAAAATGAACGCCA
The DNA here is from genome assembly GCA_001517045.1 of Pseudotsuga menziesii. NCBI lineage: Eukaryota > Viridiplantae > Streptophyta > Pinopsida > Pinales > Pinaceae > Pseudotsuga > Pseudotsuga menziesii. The sequence continues at coordinate 471,189 of LPNX010833676.1, forward strand.
AATTATGTAGAAAACTAATAAAAATAATTTGATACCAATGGGATGGTTTAACTTGTTGATGTGTGCATCTGACCATGATCTTATTTCTCCTAAAAGGTACTTGAATACAATGTTATAGGTCTTCCAAAATAGGGTTTCAACCTATTTTTTACCAATTCATGAAAATGAACGTTTCCATAATAAAGAGATGCAATAGTGCAAATATTTTAGTGAAGGGACACAATAATGAAAATAAACAATGGTTCAAAGACATGATGAACGAAGTATTTAAATATAAGTTTGAAGTGGGAAGAAAGATGTCTACGCAATCCATATCACTGTAAAAACAAGAGAAGGCATAAACAAGTGAATTGAAGAAAAACATCAAATTAGGGAGGTAGGGTGGTGCTAGGGAAGGATGCAAGCTTACAAGGGGTTGGTATCCTCTTTCTAGTAGTGGCTAAAAGATAGGGTGCTGTAGCATCATTGTCGGTTGGAGAAGACAAAAGCCACAATGTTGTAGCATTCTTTAGGTGTAGCTAAAAAACTTGGGGATTGGTGTCTCCAACAAGTTGTAGCTTGCAAAAACAATTGTAAATATAATTTTGCATAGTATAGAAATTGGTTTTGGCTTTCCCAATTGGGCTTCCACATTAAATGTTTTTTTTTTTTTTTTTTTTTTTTTTTTTGTGTGTGTATCTTGTTGATTCTATGTTTTAATGAATAAGTTAAAAGTGGTTGTAAATTGTTAAAATTTCTCAATACTGATTCACCCCCCGCTCTCAGCATTGTCCAATATTCCAACAGTTCTTGATACCCATGTAAACGTTTCATAATCCATAATTTGTGGGGTCCTTATCCACTAAGTAGGCCTTATAAATGGGAATTTTGTTCATAAAAATCATCCTAAGTTTTACAAATATTGATATGGCCACCATATTCCTCTTACAGGCTAAAAATTTCCTATGTAGGGCCTATGTGATAGCTAAGGCCCTAAACATTTCCATGAGCCATGGAGGAAAATATGAGTGTAAGGATTTATCTTTTGGAATTAAACCATTTAATCAATGACGAGAACAAGACTTAGCATCCCAAAGCTTTAAATGAGAACCATATCTCTCTAACATGCCCATTATGGTGGCTTAGGCACCACACATGGGGCATGATCCTCAAGAACAAATGGTGTGGAAAAAAAACCTATATCGTGGCCCCAAACCATGTATTAGGAAATAAAACTAACCTCTAACGTGTATAACCTCAAAATCACCACCATAATGCTCTCGTGGGTTGATATTTCACCAACAAATTTTAAGAAATACGAGGATCTCTATAACCAAAGGTAGCAATATTCAATAATCATGTAGTATGGAATAATCGTGCACAACTAGGCATAACCTTATGAATGGGTAAAATAATATCTTATATATGCAAATTGTATTTTGATAAATGCCAACGTTTTGAGCCTTTTAAGATTTTCCCTCATTAGAATCCAGCGATGTAATTTTGCTGAAATGTTTTGATAAACCTACATCAACTAGATATTCTGATTGCACAATTGGATTCAACAACCTAAAAAAACTTTAGCACACTTTTATTGTGCAATGCATGCATTACATTTGGATTCAACAACCTATAAAACCTTTATTACACTTGGATTGCGCAAGCTATGCATCTCATACCAGCGATTTCATCAAACAAATATTTTTTCCCAAAATTGTTGGTTTCGGCTCTCGTTGTTTTGGTTGGAGGGTAAAGGTCCAAACGTTGGAATTTCATACTATGCGTATACTAATTTCTCATTCATTATATATGTGGGCATGGTTCATGTCAAATTACAATTTTCTTTCACCAGTGATTCCTTATATTTGCAAAGGGTCATAACATTCCTCAATTTTCAGTATTGAATTCTTGGATGATTAGATATCATAACAATAATTTTTAATGGATACAAGAGTCGAAAGGCCAAACAAAAATATATATTTGAAAGTATTCACACAACCATTTATTTTGCATATTTGTGAGGCTGAGACCACATACATTAGCAAGGGTATGAACTTTCTATAGATTGTAGGCATGTGAATTATGGATATTTTATTGGCTTCAAATGAATCTCTCACACAGAAATGTTATTGTAGGATAAATATTTCTAAATATATGGAAAGATTTAAAGAACTATTTGATTCCCCTGAGTGAGGGTTTTTGAAAAGCAATGGGCCTAATTTATGTGTTGAATTTATTCTTATTTTAGTAAACCAAACATAATTTTATAAATGTGGGGTCTTATTGGATACATATTGAGATAATGGAATGATAAAACATGAAATGCAGTCTACATCATAAACTTGAGAGTGACAATTAAACAAGTACATGAAATAAACATATCTTACTTAATTGAAGATACCATAGGTTGCAATAATGCCTAAATTTCTAACCTTTGTGTATGTTTCTTTAATATGAACTAAAATTTACTTCACATAAATACTAGCCATTGAAAATAGTGATAAAATTATTATAGGAAGCCTCCATACAATGGATTGAGCATGTTTCATACTTCAAATAATGTTCCATACAATATGTTGAGCATGTGCCATTGTTGGACCATTTTTTGTCATGTAAAGAGTGAAGTGTCAGCTTGTACAAGATCATAGAAGAGGGTATCATTAGGGGAATTTTGAGGTAAATGGTGAGCCTCCAAACAAAAAACGTACTATTAAAATCAACTTTTTAAAGAACCAATCACAATCTAGAGAATGACATCATCTATAATAGTTGAGTTGGCATTACTTGAATTAAGGTTAAGTATTTGTCATATTCTAAAAGGTTGATCAAAATCTATGGTTAACCATGTTAGTCTACAAGTGTTTTTACACCGAGAGTAAAGTATTAATGTCTTTTCATATTTTTCAATAAAATATATTATTACTTTTACACCTAGAGTTAAGTACTAATGTCTTTTCACACTTTTTCAATAAAATATATTATTGTCCCTTCATATATTTTGACAAAAGATAATATATGTCTTTTCACTTAATATCAATGTCTTTACACAATTTTCAATATATGTAATATTTATCAAAATTTTCTTAATGTTAAAAATATATTTTAGTTACACATTTTTACTTATGAATATATGATATATTCATCTATTTTTCTTAATCTCAAAAATATCATATAATTATATATTTTTAATTGAATTTTATTTTATTTTGTTATTTTTAAGAAATATTATTAACTTTTCTAATACTTTTAAAATATATTATTATTAAATTTGTATAAAAATACTTACAATAAAAAATATTATAAAATAATATATTCATAAAAGCCCAATTTAAAAACTAACTTTCAAAAAACTAAATTATAAACAAAACATCATATTAAAATATAATATTTTATCAATTTATAGTACAATTAACTAAAAACTACAAAATATTATATTATACAAAATATTAAAATCAAAGTTTAAAATATTAAATATTAACTTATATAATTACATTAAAAACAATATTTTACAAAATAATATTACAATTAATTAATTAAAAGTTAAAAAAAACTCAGATTCTAAATTATTAAAATCAAATTTTAAAGATTAGATTTAAGTATAGAATATATAAGATCACCTAAATTATTAAAATCAAATTTTAAAGATTAGAATTAAGTATAGAATATATGTGATCACCTATATTAAAATCAAAATTTAAATTTTTAAAATTTAGAATATATTAATAAGGGGCGGGGATATAGGCTGATTGACAACTGCACATTATGTTAAGGCATACAAGATGTTAAGTAAGTCAGTGGTTCGAGTCATGGCGAAATGTGCACAAATGGTGAGCCCATAGTTGGTTAGGCATAGGGGTTATGCTAAAGCCGTGAGAATCGGCCCTGTATCACGCGAGTATGAAACTGGCATCGTTGTTAATTCCTCTAACTCAT
>LPNX010833676.1:475528-499662 GCA_001517045.1 Pseudotsuga menziesii
ATTTAAATTAAAAAGTACATATATATTTATTATTTTAAATTTTATTTTCGAATAATAGGTTAAGGTAATATGTAAATTTTATTAAGAACCTAAAAAAGATAAATTATAATAAAAAATTAAAAAGATACATGTTATTTTAAATTTTAATTTTCAAACACTAAATTAACTATATAATAAAAATATATAAATTATATAAAGAAAGAAAAGAATATAAGTTATAATAACAAATTAAGAAAAAATATATATCTTTTTATTTTAAATTTCAATTTTCAATTTTCAATGTGTGGTTGGAGAAATTTTGAAAATTTTGATGTTTTTTAATTTTGTATTTTATTTGATTATCTTTTCATTGTGTCTATATTTTATTATTAAAACATATTTGATTGTGTTTTCATTGTGTTTATATTTTATTATTAAAAGTGATCTCCAAGTTCAAGGACATGAATGGAACCAAGCACTACACATATTTTGGAAATTAAAATTAGCTTTTAGTCAATTCAATATAATATTTTTTATTATTTATGTTTCTATTATGTAACTCAACCATGGTTATCTAAATTGTACATTTAATGTAGTGGAATTGTGAGTTGTCAAGTATACCTTCCCTATAAAATGCCTAGTTCATAATATTTGAATATATCATTTATGAGGCCCATATTTTACCTCAAAATTCCCCTAATGATATGATTATTATGAGAGCATGAACCTCCTCTTTTAGAAGATATTTATTGCTAGATTCCTAGGACCTAAATAACTTCTAGAACCAGGAAGCAATGTATCTAAGGTCCCATAAGTTGATTTTTTATCTACTTACATAAATAGGTAAATATGCGTCTATATTACAATTTTCATTAATGCCATTACACATGAAAGTATCAACCATATTATTTTTTTATGAGCAATGAGACATTAAACTAAACAGAGGAAAATGTACACACCTCACATAACAATCATGCATAATAGACACCATCATTTTTACCCTAGGAAAACCCTCTCTCCTCTAGAGGTAAAAACCCAACAACCTTTATTAGATGCATTCATCAATAGAAAACCAAGTATACATGAAGTGGCCTTTAACATCAAGCCCTTCTCAAATGAGAGTAGAAAAACAAAGAGACCGAGCACTTATCTTTTCATATGAATTTGAATAAGAAATCACTACTTCAAATGCTACTCTCTCCATCATGTGAGACCGCATTAGAAAATCATCTTGGTACAACTTCAAGAGAAACAATGACGAACCTTTTGGACTCTGAATGGATCCCATTGTCCATCTTTAAATCCTAATGTTGGATATGTTGTATTTCCAAGAGGGATTATGTAAGCCTTAAACCTGCTCAAAGTTGATGACGAAAACCCATTAGGAGGCAATGACAACTAGATCTTGTTTATGACAAGCATGTAGGTGGAAGGAAGCTAAGAGAAATATGAAGATGGTATGCTTGAAGAACGACCCTACTGATGTAAGCCCCAAACTTACAAATATTTATCCCAAGAAACTCTAATCTTCCTTCTTAGCCAACAACATTCAGTCTAGGGATCCTCTAGAGCCTACTCAAGCTAATCATCATCCTGATATGGGCCCATGTTGACCACTTTAATGGGGTTACCCTGATTTTTTTCCAACCTATAAACCCTATGAAAACCTCTTAAGACATTTTATCAATCTTCTAGGGCTCGTCTGTGCCTTTTATATCATAGATTTTAGCCCTTAGTGTTAGTCGTATCCTATTCAAACCTTGTCCAACCTGTTGCTCCCATATCCAAGCCCTTCTAAAAGCCCATGTTTACTACTAAAACCTCCTAGTGACATTATTGAATCCCTTTAGGGACTATTAAAAACTATAGTATCCCTTCTAAGGATTATGTAAACCTTCTACAACCCTTAACGTGGCTAACGGTAACCCTTATGGGCTAGATAAGACACTCGAAAACCTTGTGGGTTAGATTAGACCCTCAACATCCTTCAATAAAAACCTTGTGGACTTGATCAAACCCTTCGCATCCTTCACTACAACTTTGTGGAAGGGAAAGGGATCTCGAAGGAAGGTGGCAGTCCTTGCACTAGTACAAAATGAGAGATAGATGACTAAGAAACCAAAAAAGTGGGTCACCATAGTTTTTTCAATGGATAAATGACCAAACTTGAGCAAGCCAACTAAAAATGACCAAGATAAATGACCAATTTGATCATGGACTAAAATATATGACCAGATAACAACTAACTAAACTAAAAATTACCAAATATAAATAACATTAAGAATATGAATTAATCATATATTTGGTCATTTTTAGTTGTCACTCCAATAATAGAAAATTACAATTTTGACAATGAAATTGTACAATTTACTACATTTCAACATTGCATATGGGGTCTTTGAATCAATCTTAATTGTTAAAAAATAGTAAATTTTAGATCCCCTCATGGATTAAGTGGGTTGTTTCGATACTCCAGTTAGTGTAGTGTCTCAGAGATTGGTCATTTCTCGTAAAAAGAATCATCATGTATTAAATTTTATATCATTGCGTTCAACTTATCACACTTATCATGATCATATTTCATTTGTCCAAAATCGTCATTATTTGGCCCTTCCAACACTCGGTTGAAGTTTCAATAAGTAATTGTCTTTTGTTCCTCTCAGTTAATTGTCTATATTTTCTATGGACACCAACTCATCATGCCTATGTCTAGAATGTTAGAATTACCACCTTGGTGTTCCTATGGAGAAAAAAAGTCATATATCCTCCCTTTAAAAATAAATAAATAACATTATTTTTATATTAAAACTCCCATCTTTATGATTTACCCCTCTTAAAATTTTATTTGTGGGATAGTAAGATTTTAAATCTTTTATACTCTACTTTTATGATTATAATTTTATAAATATACAACAATCTCTTTCCCCACCATAATTAAAAGAGGTCCCTTTTAATCAATCCTCTATCATTTTAACCTATTCTACATGTTAGAACATTCCCTAAAACCCCCATTAAATATGGAATAGCCACATAACTTTATTCCATATGTCTATAAAAGTTTTAAAAAAATCTAAATAAAGATGCTTTATCATATTCATGGATAATTTTAGGGGCAAAATTTAGCCCGTGGTCTATTTTTCCATGTTTTTCTCCAAAAAAAGATTCGGCATTTTGCATTTTTTGAAGCCCTATTTTGCCCAATTTTGATGGGGTAAAATTTTTTCACCCTAAAAATCGACAAATTATTATCTAAACGATATAAAATCCTTGGAAATTATAATATTTTTTGAAAAACATCGCCAAACATTTTATAGTTTCCGTTTTAAGAATTGGTAAGATTCTCCAACATTTTTACACTTTTCAATAAGCATGGTTCCTTAAAATCATCCCTAATCATATTCCCCTTTCTACTACTCACCCTTATCATTTTCCCCTTTCTAATACTCACCCCCTTCCAAATTCCATACTTATCGTAGAATGGAATTTGGGGAATTTTTGCAACTTTCTACTACTCACCCCCTTCCAAATGCCATATTTATGTGCATAATGAAATTTGGAGGAATTTTGCAACAATTAATTTTTGTTTCTCCAAAATGGATTCTTCATCTGCAAAGTGATTCACGGGATCACCAGTTCCTGGTAATTACGTATCAAAGTTGTGTTTGTTATTTCATTGCACAAATGAAGATAGGGTTTTTATATCGGAAGATTGAAAAGATTGAGGTATTTGTGTTTGAAAAAATAGGTACCTTGATTACAATTGTTGATGGATATCTAAGCATCATTGGCATCTTGATTGTCATGAGTGTATTCAATAAATACTATTGGATCTGATTGTAATGTCCCAAAAAATTGAAAAAAAAAATTATAGGCTAGTGAACACTACCCCAAAGGGGATCATTATTACTTGTGTGGAATTACATGCACTACTTATACTTTTGATCTCTTCAAAAACTACCCATACTGTCATGTTACTCTCTTATCAATTCAGTGATTATTAATTCGTTTATTTCTTATGTCTTAATTCTATTATTTAAACTACTAATACATCTTAGTTATTACTGTCAGTGAATTAATGAATTGTATAGATCATTGTTTTGCTCCTGCACATGTATACTTTGTTTATTTAATAAAAAATAACTTAACTTTGTTGATGGGAACAAAGTGGTGGAGTGGCGGGGCTCGTTCTCCCATGACTATTTGAGAGGTTACTCTTGACTTATAGGTTACACTTGCGTCATTGGAATTATTGGTTAGTTGAAGCAATTCATTTCCTAGTTATACTTCCAGTTTTGCCTTGCACTTTTATTACTATTTTGTTTTATGACTCAAGTAAGCGCTATGTTCGTTAATCAACTAGATGCTGTGAATTATCTTACTGTTCTTACCATTATAATTATCTATCTCTTGGTTAATTATTTACTCTTCTCTTGTTTCTATCTTGTAGGCATGCCTTGGTTACATGTTTGGAAACTTATGCTGTTCTTCCTAGCGAGGGAATCATGGCATACTATGTTTTCCATGATTCCTAAATACTACAAAACTTAGACTAAAAATCTATGCACATATGCTACCTATAAGAACTAGCAAAGGGCATGTAAGAACCTAAACTTTGATGCTAAGGGATAACATTGTAAACACTATTTCATAGTGTTAAGGTCTGTGCATACTATAAGGTGGGGAGACTATGGTATAAATACCATGTCATTAGCACTAAGCCTGCGCTAACATATGAAGGTGGTAAAACTATAGGATAAAGGGTTGAAACTTATGACTTGGTTGGTATATGGTATAACATTGATCCACAAGCTTATGGTGAGGGTTTATGGATGCGTTAATGGCTACCAGTTGGTGCCATTAATGCCATCGGGGTTAGTGAAAAACACTTAGCAAAGGATTTGGCATTTGTTGTTTGTGCATTATGTGGTTTTGGATTTGTGGTTTATTGTGGCATTTGTGCAGTTGGAGAAGGGAGGAAACCTCCATCGATTTGCAGGTAAGCTAGACCAGCTCTGTGTAAAATGCATTGCTTTGTTGTCTTCTCCATGGCATGGTCATGCTTGTTATGCCATCGTTGAATTGTTTGCAGGTGTAAATGAAGGCACTCCAGGGTTTGCACAGGGCTATGATGTCGATTTGGGATTTCTTCTTCATGGCCATGGTAAGCCTGGTAGTAAGATTTACTTGCCTCCTCTCATTCTGGGAATTTCTTGGTATTCTTTACAGGGTTGGGGTTTTGTATGGCACTTGTTGAATCTGCCTTTGGGGTTTATAATGTAGCTCGCTCTAGGTTTTTGGCTCTTGTTCGGAGGTTTGGCATATGAGCCATGGCTGTACCATTAGTTGTAATGGTGCCATAGCTCACAGCTTTCCATTTAACAATATATTAACTTGACTATTTGTAAAAGAGTATTTTGTGCCCTTCTATGTAAATGCACTACACGTTGGCTTTTATATGAACACTGTAATGTGTTTTGGTATATATGATTTTGTTCAGTGTTTTTAATAGATTATACCGTGTAAAAATTTGGGACGGTGTAATTATTTTAATGCTGCATTTTAAAATGTTGACTTACTGGGTTCGATTCGTGGCTTTCAGCCTATGGAATTTACTCTATGTATAAATAATGTTTTGGGTTTTGGAATTATGCATAGCACTCTGTTTGTTTTGTTTGTATTTTAAGTTGGGAAAGATTATAGAGCTTGGGGCGTTATGCCATGGGTTGTGCCATTGTAGCAATGGTGTCATAGCCAAGTTGGCTTGCCATCGTTTGCTTTGTGTTGGCATTAAATGGAGACCGTGTTTTTAGACATACTATTGAACTTTTGGTTTTCTATTTGCTCAGCGTGGGTGCAGACCATGCCATGAATGGCATGTGCCTCTCCCAATGACTGCAATAGGTTTAGTTGCATTTTAGTATGTAATTTGTTTATTAAAAGGAAAAGGTTGTAATAGCAAAGGTTATGGAAAACCCACGATATCATTTGGTTACTGTAGCGTGACTGTGTGAATATGGTTATGTGATTTTCTTACTGTTTGTGTGTAAAATACTTATGGCTTGTTATTAATGTTTTTACCTTAGGTCTCGACATCCATAGGATTCGATGTCGCGACCTCTATTGGAAAAATGGATTTTTGTTATTAATTGTTTAATGTGACGTCACGGTTGTGTGTAGATTTATATGGCACCTTAAAACACTTTATTTTTTATGAAAGGATGATCGTAATACTAGGACCATGGATTATAATTTTTGCGTTATGTCAATGGATATGATTATTGACTAAGCAATTTTGACTGTGGAATTTATATAATAAGACAGAGGTTTGATATTAGACCACATGGATGGTCACGATGCCTTCTTTGTTGGTTAATTATGATTATGTTTATTTAATGGAATGTTACGATATTTAATTTGTACTTGTTGAGACAGACCTTGAAGGTCTTTAATGAATTGTTATCTTAGATTTAGATTTTGTCTGTACTTAATTGATTTAGTTTAGAATATTTAAATTCGGTTCTTTAGTTTATAAATAAAATAAATAGTAAATTAATTATAAAACTATTTGAATACTATTATATATGTATTTCTATATATATTCAACCTGCACTTCTGAACAAATTTTGAATTTAAAACAACCTTTTGCTGACAAATGAAATATGTTAGCAAAGTAATGCAACCTGTAGAACAATAATATGATAACTGGTAAAAAAAACTAGATATAGTACACATAAACTAAGCATGGAAATAATACAGAAATCAACTGAAAAGTACAAACCCTGGTAATGTACAGCATATAATAAAAATTCTCCAGCCTATGATTAGTAAATTGCAAATACAAACCCTAGAAGATTGTTAACCATAAAAATTAACCATTAGGGTTAGAAATTTCATTGCGGCCATTAATTAACATAAACAGTAATGAAACTTTAGGAAATAAATATAATAGGCCTTCAAGGGTTTCATACCTGAATTTGAAGCTTTGTCAATGGCTGCATCTGTGCACTTAAATAGCCAGCATTAACAATTCAATGCATATCTGACCTCTGTTTGATGACCAAATCACTTGGGAACTACCACGTTCCTCCCAACCATGACCCGGAACCATTCCTGGCTCTAATCTGGGTCTCCCCAAGCTGGATTCCAACATGCAAGTAGCTTAGAGCTCCTAAGGTAGTGTTTCCTAACTGGTAATCAGTTTTGAATCAATCCTCTTTTCCTTGCAGGAAAAGTTCTCCAAGAAAACACTTGAGAGCAAAACAAGAAGAATAATAATTCTCCTAGATGAAAATCAGAACTCCAAGCCTTTTCTTGGCTTGAGTGTCTCTAGACAGACTTTTCAGTCAAAGGGGCAATTAAATCAAGAAATCCTTGATTTCTTGATTTAACCCTTTTTAATTTACTGGGGTAATTTTCCATTCTTAACTTAGGAACTTTTGACTAGTTCCTAGTTAGTCTTTCATAGATATTTCACTATTTATTAATCCTTTAATAATAGATAATAATTGGTGGAGCTTCTCCTCTTTTTTTATTCAATTATATAGTTAATCATAATTAATTCTTTATACATACTATGTATAAAATACATAGTATTAAAATACTTGTTAGCATTTGTCTTCAGGCATCATGTATCATGATCCCTAGACTTAATGACACTTATTTATGAAGGTCAAGTAGATAGATGGCTTAGGTCTACTAGGCTATGCAACTCTAAACATCCTTGCATGTTGGATTTCCCTCATATAGCATGGTAGTTCTTCAGTACTTGATAAGAATACAGAAATTCAAAATTTCATTTAATCACTTAAAAATAAGTATGATGAGATCAATATTATTCTCGAGTCGTTTTCACTCGCAAGTGATTTTAATCTTTTCAGTAACCCCTAGTGCTTACTAGAGGCCATACTCAATGCTTATCACGGGGAGTTACAAACATAGTGCAATTTCAGAGCTCTTGCTCAACACTAAATTCTAGGATGTACTTGTACGATACACCTAGGGATACAATGGCCAAGGATCTGATGCTCCAGAGCTTATGCTCAACATCAACATGGAATGCTCCAGAGCTTATTCCCAACATGTCCAATTATATTTTCATGTGTTCCAGAGCTTTATGCTCAACACAAATGTAAGTACTCATGTGCTCCAAAGCCTCTCACTCAACACAAAAAATCTCATCGATCATGTGCTTCAAGGTCCACTCCCAACACAAAACATTTCATCAATCTTGTGCTTCAGGGTCCATGCCCAACACAACCAACATATATACACATATATCATCAATCATTGGATTATGCCCAATATACAAAGAAAATCATCATGTCCATATGCATTGGGGTCTTTGACCCAACATAAAAATAAGACATCATGATCAATAGGCTCATGCCTATAAATGGTAGGTCCAAAATTCAGGATATTACATCCCTCCCTGCTTATTACAACACCGTCCCTGGTGTTCTAGGGACTCCAAATAATATCATGAAACAAGGCAGGATAATCCTTTCTCATGTTGGCCTCATTCTCCCAAGTAGCATCATCTACCTCAAAGTTCTTCCACTGCACTTTCAATTGGACTACAATGCGCTTCCACAGCTACACTTCTCTCTTGTTCAATATATGCAAAGGCTCAAGGGAAAATTCCCCCTCAGTTTCTACCTATAATAATGACCAATCAATGACATTCTTTCTACCTGTAATAATGACCAATCAATGACATTCTTAGTGTCATAAACATATTTCTTTAATAAATATGCATGGAAAACATTATAAACTCTTACTTGTGTAGGTAATGCTAGTTCATAAGCCATTGGTCCTTTCTTGGCCAAAATTTCCAAAGGTCCACAAAATCTAGGTGCTAACTTGCCACACCTACCCAAGCTCAATGAGCTCCATTTTGCTTTCGCTTTCAAGGACACATGCTCACCTACTTGATAATATTTATCTTTTCTTTTCTTATCTGCATAACTTTTCTGACAGTCTTGTGCCTCTTTAAGGTTTCCCTAGACCTTGTTAACTAACTGTTCCAAGTCCAATAACAGGTTAGGACCTAACATGAGTCGATCTACCCAACTGTCCCAAGTAACTGGGGTCCTACACTTTTGTCCATAGAGTACCTCGAAAGGGTGCTCGAAAGGACTTGTCTTGGTGGGATCCTAATACCCATTGTGATATGCAAACTCTGCAAGGTGCAGATAATCCTCCCACTTGGTGGGGTTTTTCATGACATACATTCGAAGCATGTCTTCAACAATTTGGCTTACTCTTTTAGTCTTCCTGTCTGTCTGCAGGTGAGAAGCAGTGCTAAAGTTCAGCTACGTCTCTCATCTAGAGAATAAAGATCTCCAAAATTTTCCTGTAAAATTAACATCTCGATCTAAGATAATTGTTTTGGGAATCCCATGCAATCTAAATATATCTTTTAGGAAGATATCGCCAATGTTCACGGCCTTGTAGGTCAATTTTATGGGGATGAAGTGTGTTGCCTTTGACAGATTTTCAATGACTACGAAGATGGAATCATTTTGCTTCTTGTTTTTTGGTAAGCCAGTAATAAAATCCATACTGATAACCTCCCACTTTCATTCTGGAATGGGAAATGGATGTAGCAATCCTGAAGGGTGCTGGTGCTCAGCTTTAGCTAGCTGGGATTCGTGACATTTCACAATAAACATTGCAATGTCGGCTTTTAACTTAGGCCAGAAAATGTGTCTCTTGATGGCAGATATCATCTTTTGATATCCTTGGTGCCCCGAGTAGGGTGCCCTATGAAATTTTGTGAGGATTCTGGACCGAACGTTCCCTCCCTCTGGAACATACAATCTACTCTTCGAACATAGTAGTCTGGATTCATCCACCTTGTATTCCTTCTGTTGTTGAAACAACCGATCCTCTTGGACATTCTTGAGGATTTCCACATAGAACAGGTCAACCTTGTTGGCTGTTCTAATCTTCTCATGCAAATCTACATTAGTTTGACTCAGGTTCACCTCATATATCATATGAGTTCGTCGACTTAAAGCATCGGCAACTTTGTTCTCTTTGCCTTTAATATGCTTTAGTTAAAAGTGATACTCACTCAGGAAATAGAACCATCTCGCTTGCCTCACATTCAGATCGGGTTGATCAAATAAATACTTTAGACTCATATTACCAATCTTTAGAAGGAGATTCCTTCCCATGAGGTAGTGTCTCCACATCTTCAGAGTGTGGATAATGGATGCTAGCTCAAGATCGTGCATGGGATAATTCTGCTCATTCTCTTTTAATTTCTGTGATTGATGACAGATCGCATGATCTTTTTGTAAGAGGACTCCTCCAAGTCCTTCCTTGCTTGCATCCATGCATACAATGAAATCCCCATCAGGATCCACAATCCGCAACACTGGTGTGATCATCAAAAGCTACTTAAGCTTTTGAAAACTTTCTTCACAGTTGTCAATCCATAAGAACTTGTTCACTTTCTTCTACAAAGTCGTCATGGGGAAAGTGATTCTCAATAAGTTGTCAATGAAATTTCGATAATACTCGGCTAAACCCAAAAAGGACCTAGTGTCAGTGACACTAGTCAGGGTAGGCCAATCCTTTATGGCTTGAATCTTTTCCAGGTCCACAGCTATTCCTACCTTGAATATGATGTGACCTAAGTATTGTATTTGTGGTTTGTAAAAATCACATTTACTAAACTTAGCATAGAGATGGTATCCTCCCAACACTCTAAGTACTAACTGAAGGTGTTCTTTGTGTTCCTATTTATTCTTGGAATAAACCAGAATGTCGTCAATAAAGACTAGTACAAATTTATCCAGATATTTATTGAATATGTTGTTCATCATACACATAAATTTTGCGAGTGCATTGGTCAACCCGAATAGCATCACTACAAACTCATAGTGCCAATACCTTGTACGAAAGGATATCTTGGGAATATATTCATCTCGAATCTGTACCTGATGGTACCTGGATCGCAGGTCGGTCTTCGAAAATATTTTGGCTCCTACCACCTGGTCGAACAAATCATTGATCCTAGGGAGTGGCTAATCGTTCTTTATAGTCATTTTGTTCAACTGACGGTAATCAATGCACATATGCATCGTACCATCCTTCTTCTTTACAAACAAAAACAGTGCTCCCCAAGGGGACACATTGGGTCAGATATACCCTTTCTCGAATCACCTCCTGCAACTGCAGTTTGAGTTCCACCAATTCTAATGCACTCATGCGGTAAGGGGCTTTGGAGGCCGGAACTGATCCCGGGGTCAGTTCAATGGAAAAGTATAGATCTCATTTCGGAGGTAATCCGGGGATTTCCTTGGGAAACGCATCCTTGAATTCTTCAAGAACGGGGAAATATTCTATGCATTGTTCCCTATCAGACTCTACATCTCAGATATTCACCACAAACAACTTGCAGCCTTTACTAACACACTTCTTCACTTGTAAGGTAGAGATTTGTCTTACAAAAACTTTATTTTGGATGCCTTGAACCTTCACTTGGTTCCCTTGGCTATCAATACACAAGATAGACTTGTGTATACAATTAAGCATGACATGGTGTTGTTCCAGCCAGTCCATGCTGATAACAATATTGTATGATCCTAAAGGTAGGATGTTCAGGTTTACCTTATTAAGGAAACCATTCAGGTTTACTTCACATTCTTTAACAATTGCTGAAACCTTTCATTTCAGACCGGTGGCTAACTCTACCAGCCAAGGTTTAACATGCTTTACTTTGCCTAACTTGCATAAATCAACAATATTAGGTGCGACATAGCTCTGGTAGGAACCGTGATGAATAAGTATTGAAACAGAGGTATTCAAGATCTTACCTTCGATCTCGACCATTGTAGCTTGATGGTCCATTTGCCGACCATCTAATGCTACATAGATTCACGGGGTTCTCGCTATATCCTCAATGGTAGGTTCTTCTTGCAGGTTATGCAATACTCCATTGTTCTTGTTCTTACAATCTCAAGCATAATGCGGCCCATTGCACTTCCAACACTTGATCACTAAAGGGGTATCATTGGCTCCACTCGCCACTTTCTTATTACCATTAAGAGCTAGTACATAAGGCTTCGTACTAGTTTTGTTGAAGTTCTTATTCACTTAAAAACTGTTATTTTTCTTTTTATAAGGCTACTGTTATACCTAAATCCTGTCACCATCATGTGATAAGACCATTAACTTCCATGTTTTCCCTTAATCCCAACACTTAGAGTGGAAACTTGTTATGTTTGTCAATTCTACTTGAAAAAACCTAGCACTACGCTTGCCCTATGGCTGGTGAGCGGTACCTTGCTCAGCATCACCTATATCATGTTTTAGAGAAGCAGTGGCACCAACTATGGTCTTTGGTCTTAAATCAATTCTCATCTAAACCACTTTGTCATAAGGGAACAAAAGCAGTACCCTGAGTAAAATGGGAAAAAGAGAAGTTTCTCGAGGATTCTAGAACTTGAGCCTCGTGTCCTCCCTTATCCCTATCATTATGGGTTATTTTTAGCTTGAGATCCCCCATGGTAGGATATTGGAGCCACCTCACCCATAATTCTCTCAACTAATACTATCCATTGAGCCTTATAAATATAAGCTCATATCCATAGTTGAGGGGGAGAAATATAGAGGTATTGTTATGATGCTGGATTGACTACCTAGTCCAAATCATTGGAGAGCATAGAGAGAAAAGTTGGATCTTATGGGGATGAAGTGTTTGTCTCGTGGAGGGGCTTGTCGACACGAAGGCAACAGTTGTAAGCTTCTCCATACATTCTTAATGCAAAGCTGATTTTCGTCCCACGCTACTGTTGTTTTTATTTCACATGTACATGTTGTTAGATTCCTTAGTCACTAGCATGGATAAGTAAATGATTTTCTAGTAGATTTGATGTGCTTGTATGTTTGATATGTTTGTAGGTACATAGGTTCACAATCGAAGCAGTATTCCAAGTGTCTACAGCATTCAAGGAAGTTCTTCATCCTTTGTTGTTCACTCATTTGTTCTGGATCTGAACCATTCAGACTAGAGGAACAGCTTTTGTCCACAGAAGGTGCAATATTCCTGATAAAAAATATGGCGACCATATGGGTGTGTGGAAGAACTTTAAGAGTCCACGGTCTCTCAATGTGGATATGCAAACTGCATTCTGTTCAACGAAAGCGTCGTCGTTATCATGTTGCCTCTCTTTCCATATGACCATTTTTTATCAATAAGAACCTGTCAAAAGCCATCACAAGACTTGTTATAAGCATTCTTAATCATCCAAATCAATAAAAATGAGCTAGTTTTTCTTGTGCAACCATTTATCTTTTCTCTAAGGTCGGCACCACCTGTGTCCCATTGAGGACAGGCGGTGGCACTGCCTGTGCGCTATGTTTTCAGCGCAGTTCTAGTAGGGTACTGCTTATACCGCAAGGGATAAGAGCGATTCCTACTTCCATGATTTTAGGGATTGCCATATAAGCCTAAAACACCATTAAAAATCAAAATTGAAGGCATAAAATGAAAGAGTAGGGTCTAGGCTATCACCTGGAACTAATGGTGCATGAATCCGATGGTGGATGCTCCTGATATCAGTGACTAAAAATATGGCCAATTAAATGCTCCAAAGGTTCTCCACTATGGGTAAATAGTAAAATGTTTTCATTTTTTAATATTTACATGACTTTTATATACATTTTAGGGATTTAACATGCTATAGTTTTGTTTTAAAATCATTTATTACTCAAAATCTATCAGTCATAATCCTTTAATGTCAGTTATTGGGGCATTTAACACTTGTTTTTGAGTCATTGTAGGATAGAAGAGCAGTAGCAGTAAAATTTTGGGAGTTCGTTTTTTACTTTTTCGTACTACCATAAAACGGAAAAATTCTTTTGAGCATTTATTGTGACACTTTGGTCATGCTCTTGAAACTTGGCATCAAAGTTTCGAGTCTGTTTCTGGTTCTTTTCAGGCTCGTAAAATATCTCATTGTGAAACGAGATCTAGTGGAGTCTTCTTTAAACTCTTTTCGGGCTACTTAAATACGAAAAGATTGTCAAGTGATCTTGTCTTCTTCACGCTCATTAAAGCATTTGAAGAGTCATTCATCTAATGGTAGGTTATCACTTTTTTGGTTCAGATAAACTATTTTATGAAAAAGGACCCTATGGATTCTTCTTTCGTGGTCATTCAGACTCTCTAAACATGAACGATACCGAGTTTTCTTTCATTGGACTCATTAAATTAAACATTAAGAGACCCTCTTTTGGGAACGAACCCCTCCTCTCTCAGGTTCGTAAAACATATGAGTTTGGAATTTTCTTCGGATGAGCTATAATGAGTGTTTGTTACCCTCTTTGAACTCGTAAAATCAAAAAGAGGCACTCATCAACCATGATGGGGAAAATGGGAAGGGAATCATTCTTGCAAATAAATGGTAGTAGCTTGTTGTTACCTTTGAACATGGCACTTGTCTACATATCATTTCAGTCAATTGGGTATTCAACTGATCTCTGCGATGATCCACTTTCATGAGTCATACCACTCCTTTGAGTATTTCAAAAGAATGCATTGTCCACCGTCGCACTATGTGTTTGTCTGGTTTAGTCATGCTGCCAAGTCTTTTGCGGTGCCACCCAATGTTCAAAGGGAAGTTAATAAAGTTTTACCTCTGCAGTCAAAATAGTCTCTGTGTCAGTACTTTTGAGTTAGTCTTATAATTACTACATTCAGATCATTCTAGAACTATGTTCCGAGTTTCGTGTCATCGATGTGGGACTCACCATGGCCCTCCTTCGATGAGAATATTCCCATCGACACCAGCTCATCATCTAGGAAATAGTATTAGAAACAAAATTTAGTACCTTGAGATCTGTACACCTTAATGACAGATTATCTCGCTCTTGACATAGGTTTACATCATTGACATTTGATCGATAGAATCGACTGGGTGTTCGACATCAGGACATCTATTCATGCTTAGTAGATTGTACTAGGGTACCTTGGGAATCATTGACATCAGTGGTGATCTCCCTTGCACTTGTTAACGGTTCACGTCATTGGCTGATAATCAAGTGGTTTCTACCATGTTTGACTTCAGATCATTGTAATCACATGGATAGAATTGTACTTTATGGAAGACAAGATGAAGACCCTAGGTATTTGTTTAGCGCTCATTGCTTTCCTCAGGATGCGATGGAGTTTTGTATATCTAACATGGATCCACATTTGTATGGTCATGGCTATGCTTAAATTTACATATGTATGACATAGATATACGTTGTATGTTCAGTAGCTATGTCCAAGTTTGAGTTCTCTATCACATGGATCTACGTTGTATTCTAGCATCCATGGTTGTTTATTCCTCTCATGGATCTGCCTTGTATTGGTCCACAGCCATGAGTTGCTTACATTTGTCTACAATTCAAAAGTATTGATGTAATATAGATTCCTACTGGACGACATTCTCCTACCGAGCTGACATTTTCACCTCGAAGTGACAACTTGTTCTCTCAAAGCTCTCGCTTATCGTATCCCTCTAAGTCTCATGCTTTGGGGGGCATTTTGTTATACCTAAATCCTGTCACCATCATGTGATAAGACCCTTAACTTCCATGTTTTCCTTTAATCCCAACAATTAGAGTGGAAACTTGCTCTGTTTTTCAATTCTATTTGAAAAAACCTAACACCGTGCTTGCCCTATGGCTGGTGAGCAATACCTTGCTCAGCACCACCTGTATCATTTTTTAGAGAAGCGATGCCACCGCCTATGGTCTTTGGTCTTAAATCAGTTCTCATCTAAACCGCTCTGTCATAAGGGAACAAAAGAAGTACCTTAGGTAAAATGGGAAAAAGAGAAGTTTCTCGAGGCTTCTAGAACTTGAGCCTCATGTCCTCCCTTGTCCCTATCATTATGGGTTAATTTGAGCTCGAGATCCCTCATGGTAGGATATTGGAGCCACCTCACCCACAATTCTCTCAACTATTCCTATCCAATAAGCCTTATAAATACAAGCTCATATCCATAGTTGAGGGGGAGAACTATAGAGGTATTGTTATGTTGTTAGATTGACTACCTAGTCCAAATCATTGGAGAGCATAGAGAGCAAAGTTGGAGCTTATGGGGATGAAGTGTTTGTCTCGTGGAGGGGCTTGTCAACACTAAGGCAACAGTTGTAAGATTCTCCATACATTCTTAATGCAAAGCGGATTTTCGTCCCACGTTACTGTTGTTTTGATTTCACATGTACATGTTGTTATATTCCTTAGTCACTAGCATGGATAAGTAGATGATTTTCTGGTAGATTTGATGTGCTTGTATGTTTGATATGTTTGTAGGTACACAGGTTCAGAATCGAAGCAGTATTCTAGGTGTCTACAGCATTTAGAGAAGGTCTTCATCCTTTGTTGTTCACTCATTTGTTCTGGATCTGAACCATTCAGACCAGAGGAATAGCTTCGGTTCGCAGAAGGTGCAATATTCCTGATAACACTATGGGTTTGACCCAGGCTTGCGATTATCAGAAATGTTTCTAGGCTTTTCTATGTTTCAGTTTTGGTTTTCTTGTCGTAACTTCCCATGATCATAGCAGAGTTGGGCCTTGTGTAGTGTAGTATCCAGATTCTTTGGCATGTCGATTTCAATCCTGTCCCAAAAACTGGGAGGAAGACATCCTAGGAACTACTATATCTTCACCTTCTCTTCTTTGATATACGATACATAATACAGCAGATCTAAAAATCTGTTTATAAATGCATCCATAGTCATGGACCCCATGCGCAGTTCATGGAACTCTTTTACCTTGCGGTCAAAGAACCTTTCTGACATGTATTTTTCTTGGAAAATATTTCTTGAAGTTTTCCTAGCTTATTTCTCGCAACTCATCTTTCTTGGTGTGCGTTAAATCTCGCCACCATCTTGCTACCTTACCATCCAGGTTGTAGATGGAAAGCCTAGCCTGCATCACACTTGAATAGTTATGAACCTGGAAATACTTACTCATTCCCAGCAACCATTCTTCAGCTTTTTCTCCTGTATTTATTTCACCTTCATAGGTCGGGGCTCTTATTTTTCGAAAATCCCCCTGAAGACTATCATCATTTCTTTTCCTTTTTCTCCATGGACAAAGTGAGCCATCACTATAAGGACTCTGATGATCTCCTTTAGTTGCTTCAGGTGTACCTTCTTTTTCTTCTTCTCTTGGGCTGCTAGCCCGCTCATGGTACAGTTCTCTTTTGGATCTGTCGGTGGACTAGATAGGTTTAGCTTGTGGGCTCCCTCCCATCATGTTACACAATAATGCTTCATTTATAGCTTGATGTTCCTTTCTTTCATTTAGACTGTCTTCTATGAAACTTTTCAGTTCAGTTTGAAGACTGTGCAAAGTTTTCAGCACATCAGAGTTTATCTCGACTACCAAGTTCACTTTCGGAGTGGGGGTGGTCATTTCTTCTTGCCTGCTATTTTCTTCCTTAGTATTCATAAACTCAACAGTGCTGTAACAATTTTCTTGAAACACAAAATTTTTTAATAGCAACAAAAATTTCTGTTAGTAACAAAATTACTTATCATACTTGATTTTCTCTTCGTGAAAGCTTGGTGCGCCCATAAATCTCTTAGTATTTAAAATGGGCACTGATACCACTTGTAATGTCCCCAAAAATTGAAAATAATTTTTTTTTAATAGGAAAGTGAAAACTACCCCAAAGGGGATCATTATTACTCGTGCGGAATTACATGCGCTACTTATACTTTCGATCTCTTCAGAAACTGCCCATACTGTCATGTTACTCTCTTATCAATTCAGTGATTATTAGTTCATTTACTTCTTATGTCTTAATTATTTTATTTAAACTACAGATACATCTTAGTTATTACTGTCGATGAATTAATGATTTGTATAGATCATTGTTTTGCTCTTGCACATGTATACTTTGTTTATTTAATAAAAAATAACTTAACTTTGTTGATGGGAAAAAAGTGGTGGAGTGGCGAGACTCATTCTCCCATGACGATCTGAGAGGTAAGGTCATTCTTCGTTATGTAGGCTTACTTAGATCATATGAACTAAGGAACCTTATTTATTGACTTACAGGTTACTCTTGCGTCATCGAAATTATTGGTTACTTGAAGCAATTCAGTTCCTAGTTATACTTCCAGTTCTGCCTTGCACTTTTATTACTGTTTCATTTTACGACTCAAGTGAGCGCTATGTTTGTTAATTATCTTTCTTAGTTAATTAACTAGATGCTGTGAATTATCTTACTATCCTTACCATTATAATTATCTATCTCTTGGTTAATGATTTACTCTTCTCTTGTTTCTATCTTGCAGGCCTGCCTTGGTTATGAGTTTGGAAACTTACGCTTATTCTTCCTAGCGAGGGCATCATGGCATACTACGTTTTCCATGATTCCTAAATACTACAAAACTTAGACTAAAAATCTATGCACATACGCTACCTATAAGAACTAGCAAAGGGCATGTAAGAACCTAAACTTCGTTGCTAAGGGATAACATTGTAAACACTATGCCATAGTGTTAAGGTCTGCGCATACTATAAGGTGGGGAGACTATGGTATAAATACCATGTCATTAGAACTGAGCCTACGCTAACATATGAAGGTGGTGAAACTATAGGATAAAGGGTTTAAACTTATGACTTGGTTGGTATATGGTATAATGTTGATCCATAAGCTTATGGTGAGGGTTTATGGATGCGTTAATGGCCACCAGTTGGTGCCATTAATGCCATTGGGGTTGGTGAAAAATACTTGGCAAAGGATTTGGCATTCGTTGTTTGTGCATTATGTGGTTTTGGCTTTGTGGTTTAGTGTGGCCTCTATGCAGTTGGAGAAGGGAAGTGACCTCCATCGATTTGCAGGTAAGCTAGACCAGCTCTGTGTAAAATGCATTGCTTCATTGTCTTCTCCATGGCATGGTCATGCTTCTCATGCCATCGTTGAATTGTTTGCAAGTGGAAACGAAGGCACTCTCGGGTTTGCATAGGGCTATGCTGTCGATTTGGGATTTCTTCTTCACGGTTATGGTAAGCGTGCTAGCAAGATTTACTTGCCTCCTCTCGTTCTTGACATTTCTGAGTTGGGATTCGTTACAGGGTGGGGGTTTCGTGTGGCACTTGTTGACTCTTCCTCCGGGATTTATAATGTAGCTCACTCTAGGTTTTTGGCTGTCATTGGGAGTTTTGGAATATGAGTTGTGGATGCACCATTACTTGTAATGGTACCATAGCTCACAGCTTGCCATTTAACATTATATTAACTTGACTATTTGTAAAAGAGGATTTCGTGCCCTTCTATGTAAATGCACAACGCGTTGGCTTTTATATGAAGACTGTAATGTTTTTTGGTATATACGATTTCATTCATCATTTTTAAAAGATTATACTATGTAAAAATTTGGGACTGTGTAGTTATTTTAATGTTGTGTTTTAAAATGTTGACTTACTGGGTTCAATTCATGGCTTTCAGCTTGTGGAATTTACTCTATGTATAAATCATGTTTTGGGTTTTGGAATTATGCACAACATTCCATTTGTTTTGTTTGTGTTTTAAGTTGGGAAATATTCTAGAGCTTGGGGCGTTATTCCATAGGCTGTACCATTGTAGAAATGGTGTCGTACCCCATTGGCTTGCCACTGTATGCTCTATGTTGGCGTTAAATGGAGACTGTGTTTTTAGACAGAGTATTGAACTTTTGGTTTTGTATTGGCTCTGCATGGGTGCAGGCCATGCCATGAATGGTATGTGCCTCTCCAAATGATTGCAATAGATTTAGTTAGCATTTTAATATGTAATTTGTTTATTAAAAGGAAAAGGCTGTAATAGCCAGGGTTATGGAAAACCCATGATATCGTTTGGTTACTATAGCGTGACTATGTGAAGATGTTTATGCGATTTTCTTACTATTTGTGTGTAAAATACTTATGGTTTGTTATTAATGTTTTTTCCTTCAGTCTGGACATCCATAGGATTCGATGTCACGACATGTGTTGGAAAAATGGGTTTTTGTTATTAATTGTTTAATGTGATGTGACGGTTGTGTGTAGATTTATATGGGACCCTAAAACACTTTATGTTTTATAAAAGGATGACAATAATAATAGGACTATGGATTATAATGTTTGGGTTATGTAAATGGATGCGATTATTGACTAAGCGATTTGGACTATGGAATTTATATAATAAGACAAAGGTTTGATATTGGACCACATGGATGGTCACAATGCCTAAATTCTGTTGGTTAATTATGAATATGTTTATTTAATGGAATGTTACTATATTTAATTTGTACTTGTTGAGACAGACCTTGAAGGTTTTTAATGAGTTGTTATCTTAGATTTAGTTTTTGTCTGTACTTAATTGATTTAGTTTAGAATATTTAAATTCTGTACTTTAGTTTATAAATAAAATAAATAGTAAATTAATTATAAAACAATTTGAATACTATTATGTATGTTTTTCTATATATATTCAACCTATACTTCTGAACAAATTTTAAATTTAAAACAACCCTTTGTTGACAAATGAAATATGTCATCAGAGTACTGCAACCTGTAGAACAATAATATTCTAACTGGTAACAAAACCTAGATATAGTACACATAAACTAAGCATGGAAATAATAAAGAAATCAAATCAAAATTATGAACCCTGGTAATGTACAACATATAATAAAAATTCTCTAGCCTATGATTAGTAAATTACAAATACGAACCTTAGCAGATTGTTAACCATAAGACTTAACCATTAGGGTTAGAAATTTCATTTCAGCCATTACTTAACATAAATAGTAATGAAACTTTAGGAAAGAAATAGAATATGCCTTCAAGGGTTTCATACCTGAATTTGAAGCTTTGTCAATGGCTGCACCTGCACATTTAAATAACCAGCATTAACAATTCAATGTAGATCTGACCTTTGTTTGATGACCAAATCACTTGGGAACTACCATGTTCCTCCCAATCGTGAGCCGGAACCATTCCTGGTTTTAATCTGGATCCCCCCGAGATGGACTCCAACATGCAAGTAGATTAGAGCTCCTAAGGTAGGGTTTCCTAACTGGTAATCAGTTTTGAATCAATCCTGTTTTTGTTGTAGGAAAAGTTCTCCAAGAAAACACTTGAGAGCAAAATAGGCAGAATAATAATTCTCGTAGATGAAAATTAGAACCCCAAGCCTTTGCTTGGCTTGAGTCTTTATAGACAGACTTTTTAGTCAAAGGGGCAATTAAATAAAGAAATCCTTGATTTCTTGATTTAACCCTTTTTAATTTACTGAGGTAATTTTCAATTCTTAACTTATGAACTTTTGACTAGTTCCTAGTTAGTCTTTCATAGATATTTCACTATTTATTAATCCTTTAATAATAAATAATAATTGGTGGATCTTCTCTTCTTTCTTTATTCAATTATATAATTAATCATAATTAATTCTTTATACATACTATGTATAAAAAAAAATAGTATTAAAATGCTTGTTAACATTTGTCTTCAGGCATCATGTATCATGATCCCTAAACTTAACGACACTTCTTTATGAAGGTCAAGAAGATAGATGGATTAGGTCTACTAGGGTAGGAAACTCTAAACATCCTTGCATGTTGGATTTCCCTCGTATAACATGGTAGTTCTTCAGTACTTGATGAGAATACAGAAATTCAAAATTTCATTTAATCACTTAAAAAGAAGTATGATGAGATCCATATTATTCTCGAGTCGTTTTCACTTCGAGGTGATTTTAATCTTTTCAGTAACCCCTAGCACTTACCAGAGCCCATACTCAACGCTTATAATAGGGAGTTACAAACATAGTGCAATTCTAGAGCTCTTGCTCAACACTAAATGCTAGGATCTACTTGTATGATACACCTAGGGATACAATGTCCAAGGATCTAATGCTCCAGAGCTTATGCTCAACATCAACATGGAATTCTCCAGAGCTTATGCCCACATGTCCAATTATATTTTCATGTGTTCCGGAGCTTTATGCTCAACACGCATGTAAGTACTCATGTGCTCTAGAGCCTCTCGCTCAACACAAAACATCTCATCAATCATGTGCTTCAGGGTCCATGTCCAACACAAAAAAATTCATCAATCATGTGCTCCAGAGTCCATGCCCAACATAACCAACATATATACACATATATCATCAATCATTGGCTTACGCCCAATATACAAAGAAAATCATCATGTTCATATGCACTGGGGTCTTTTACCCAATATAAAAATAAAACATCAATATAAACATCATGATCAATAGGCTCATGCCGATAAATGGTAGGTCCAAAATTCGGGATATTACACTGATTTTCCAACATTGAAGCATGGTGATTTTGTGAATGTGATGAACAAGGTAATACATTGACAAATTATTTATTTATGGGTTTTATATTCTTAGTTGGGTTAATTGAGTTAACATTTATTAGTTGGGTTAACTGAGTTAAATTTTATGAATAATGGTGTGGTTTTGTTGTAGGAAATAGTCCATGTTTTGTATTTGGAAGTTGGAGTATGGATTACATCGTTTTTAGGTACTCTCAAGAAACTTGTATATTGTTACTTTTTTAACTATATAATGTATGAGAGGGTTTATATATAGTAAATAATTTTTTCTAATATTTTTTGCTATACAAGAACTGGAGAGAGACATGCATTTGTGTGGTGAAAGAATTCTCTCTTTGTACAACTACATGTTGTTCGAAACATTATGCTTTATTTCCAAGTTTCCATGTCCCAATTATATCGCATCTAAGTGCTCACTAGCTAATGGATCTAACTCATTTGGGTCATATTTCTATCTCCTTTTTCCCTAAAATGTTGGTTTGACTATGGATTATTATCGAAAAATGTTATCATATTTGGTTTTGGGTGGAAATTTGATGCAGAGGATATAAATATCTTTCCTCTCATATAGGTTCTCTCTCTCTTTAAATGTAGTTACTTCATAGGGTTTATGTAATCCATGCGTCTTTTTATTGCAAGCTAGTGACTGCAATGAATGATATAATTAACAAGTGTCAATTTGTTGGCACTTCATTTGTTGCATATGCATGCACAAGTTCTTAATACATATTAACTTTTACATGTTCTTATTTTTTCCATTTGCAACCTACCTTAAAAACATTTCTACATTGATATTCTAAGCTATCTATGTTGTGAGTTCAACCGTATCCTTGCTGACAACTTTATTCACTGCATAACTTCCTTATAAGTGAAATGGGAAGAACAATTCATGGATAATTGTAGGGGTGAAATTTAGCCCATGAGCTACTTTTCAATGTTTTTCTATAAAAAAAGATTAGCCA
Source organism: Pseudotsuga menziesii (assembly GCA_001517045.1). Classification (NCBI taxonomy): domain Eukaryota; kingdom Viridiplantae; phylum Streptophyta; class Pinopsida; order Pinales; family Pinaceae; genus Pseudotsuga; species Pseudotsuga menziesii. Next base: position 498,817 of record LPNX010833676.1, read on the forward strand.
TTTTGCATTTTTTAAAGCCCTATTTCGCCCAATTTTGATGGGGTAAAATTTTTTCACCCTAAAAATTGACAAATTATTATCTAAACGATATAAAATCCTCGGAAATTAGAATATTTTTTGAAAAACATCACCAATTGGTAAGATTCGCCAACATTTTTACACTTTTAAATAAGTATGGTTCCTTAAAATCATCCTTGTAGAGCATATTGGTGTGGCAGTTGCACATTTCTCTCTAAGACAATCATTTTTCTTTGCATTGGAATTGAAGCTTGTATATTCAAGAAAGTTTCCCACTTATAAGAAGAAGAATATAATATTAATCAGGATGCTCTCTCATTTTCCTACATTTTACACAACTTCATATCATAATGTGACCATCATCCTGTTGTGTTAAGCCTTCTTTTGGCACTCCACTTTAATTACTATGCCAAAATGAGATCCATTGGGTTTCCCCATCATAAAAACATGGCCTCCTGGATTTTTCTTCTCTACCATCAAAACACAAGCCTTCATACTTGTTCCTATGTTCAAGTACAATGGGGATTAGGATTCCATTCCTTCTCTTATGTATCCCTTGTGTCCATAGCCATCTTCCTAGATATTCTAAACCAATGCATGTAATGCACTTTTAAAATTCAAGTTTCTTTAGAAAAATATGAACAAATTGAACATACCATGTAGGTATCGATCATGGTGTTTTCTTCTACAATGGCATTGGAATGTGTCCTTGCTTCCCAGTGCTCTTGAATAGTTTCTAGTAGCTCTAAGAATTCTTTATCCTTCTCCACCATCTCCTGTTGTAGCTAAGTTATTATTTAATTCATCCTATCATCTTTACAACTCTCC
>LPNX010833699.1:4122-42477 GCA_001517045.1 Pseudotsuga menziesii
ATGCCTTGGAGGAATCATCAACAATTCCTTTTGCTACAATCTCCCCAGTTGAGATTTTTGTGATCTCCACTGAGTTAGGTCCAAAAACCACTTGCTTTGGTGAGACAGTGTGAGTCATCTGATAAACAAAGAATAGATCAACTGCAAGGGAGGGAACATATAGGACATCTCTGAACATGCCATGCTTCGCTCTAATGGTGCATCTTCCTGCTGTTGGAATTTGGGAATCATCTCCCATGTGAATACTGGTCCCTTCTTTGATATTGAGAGAGGAGAAGAGATCCTTAGAGGCCACCATGTGATTGGAGGCTCCAGAATCAATCAAATATGTTGTAGACTGAGGTATTCCTTCTTTCAAAGCATGACATCTTTCATGTCCATTATCGTACTTATTTTGTCTTAGGGAAGCAATGTTATGCTGCTTGAGAAGAGATGAAATTTCATCAAGTTCCTTCCTCATACAATGATCTTCAAGATGTACCCATTTTCACAATAGGGACATAATTTCTTCTTCTTAGAGCTGGAGGCCCCTTCGAAAGTTTGTTGATTCTTTTTAGGCTTCAAATCAACTGCTTTTGGCTCCTTCTTCTTTGATTTCCCCTTTGCTTGCGCTTTGGAAGAGTAAAAAACTAGGAGATCTTGATATTTGGATGTCTTGATGACTCCCATTCGAATCAACTTGTCTTGCTCCTTCATTAAGGACTCAGAAAAAGAATCTAATGAAGGAAGTTTCCAATCAAGAAAGCTTTCCCGCTTGGAATGAAATATGGAAACAAATACAAAATAATCATGGCCTAGTTTGCTGAGTATGGAAAGGACATTCTGCTCATCCTTCTGCTCTATTCCACACTGTTTGTATTGAAGTACTAGAGACTTGAATTTAGTAAAGAATTGTTCAATAGTATTGAAACTGTTGGGATGTAAATATACCAACTCATTCTCCAGAATGTGTCCCCAAAGCTCATCTTGTTTGTTAAACAAGCTATCAATATTCTCCCAGGTTTCTTTGGGAGTCCTCAAGCCTTCTAGGTGGAAGAAGAGACCTATGGATATATAAGTACATAAGTACCTGAATGCTTCATCACAACGGTTCATAAACTTGTTCCTTTCAACTGGCTAATGAGGCCCAAGCTCCCATCCATGTATGATCATGTGATAGCCATGCTTGTGCAAGGACAACTGCATATCAATCCTCCAATCAAGATAATTGGAAGTTGTGAGGATTTGTGGTTCAAGAGTTTGAGAACTCATAATTGCTCTGGGTGGAAGGCTGCAAAAAATTCACACAAGCTACGTAGCACCTGTCAATTCTTACTGCAAAACACACTAAAGCATTTGAACTGTTAGAATCATGCTTTTCCTCTCGACATGAACATATTTTCAGGGTCTGTCATGCCCTCTCTGCTTCTCTGAATAAATCCAGAGCTAGCAAATCATCATAGGGGACTTTAGTGGAAACCCAACTGCTTCTGATGTTCAATGGAGAGAAACAAGCATGAAACCTACCTAAGAAGACTCTGATACCATATTAGAATTTGAATGCCATTTATATATTCATCAAGATATTTCTAATAATGTTTGCAGTAAATGGGGAATGAAGATACAAACTTAACAAAACAAACCACATAGGAAACATATGAGTATTGCTCAGGAATTTACATTATCATTCACAATAATAATATCCAGTGTTACAATAATTTATAGAGGAAAAGAATTCGACTCAATTAGGGATGGATTCGAATCTATCCACTGGATGTGACTATATATAACTAACCATCTAAATCATGGTGTCTTAAACAATATCGGAGTCCAATAAATCAACTCCCAGATGTCCAACAACTCAATCAATCAGTTAGAACTAGTTAACTTAGCGCAACTAAGTGTGATAGGTGGGAAAAGGCGCCTACTCCACATGCATCCATGCAAAGATTCCACTAGCTAACTAATTGTGAACTAACTGAAAGTAACTAGGGGCTAACTAAGACTAACTAGTACTACATCCAACTAACAGAAGTAGGTTGGTGCCAGGACTCTCAGTGGCTCCTAAAATGTAGGGATTGGTCTGAGAGGCGCCCAAAATGATGCATGCATGTGCAGTATGTGGCTGTTAACCTCCAACAGTGTTCCCCACACTCTAGTGACTAGTACATGTGACCCCATTAGGCCAAGTGGACCCAATTTTATTAGTGGACACAAATAATTAATTAAGGTTCCTAAGTTAGGATAATTAATCTAATAGACAGTATGGTCAAGGGAGGATTAATAATCATAACATTTCTCTCTTTCTTAGAAAAATGGCTCTTTCTCTCTCAAAATGCCAAAGTGCCTCTTCACTCGGAAAATTTTCCTTTTAGATAAAAACAATTAGGGTGAGTGAAAATCCATCTAATCCAAGGGCCCATATTATATTAGATGAGTGGTTGTGATAAAATCATTTTTCTCCACAAATTAAAATTTAATTCACTCACTTTTTAAATTTTTACTTCAAGTACACTTTAATCTCTAAAGTGCATTTAATGCTCATATCAAGTCATTAATATAAAGTCCAAGTGACTTAATCCCTTTTCCTAGTGAATTAGGCAACATTTACATAGGGGAACAATTCAAAGGTATAAAATTCAAAACTCCCTCCTACTGAGGAAGTTGTTCTTCACCACACCCAACTTGTCTCTTAATTGAATAAACTTTCCTCTTCCAAGCGACTTCGTCAAGATATCTTCTACCTGCTCATCAATGGAAATGTACTACAATGCAAAATATCCTCTATGAACATAATCATAGATGAAATGGTATTTGATCTCAATATGCTTTGACCTGTCGTGAAATACAAGATTCTAAGAGAGCTTGATGCAATTCTGATTGTCATAGTAAATCACTGTAGGCCTAAGCTCCTGATCAAATAAATCCACCAATAACTTGCAAATCGATAGTACCTCATAACTGGCCTGACTAGATGCCATGTACTCAACCTCTCCGAAACTCAAAGCAACAAACTTTTTCTTCCGACTGAACCACGGCACTGCTTTCAAGCCCAAACTAAAACAACATCTAGAAGTGCTCTTCCGGTTTGCCACATTGCCTAACCAATTTGAATCCATGAAGCTAATCAATATAATCCCATCTAATCCCCTATAATCCATACTATAATCCATTGTACTTGCAAGGTATCTCAACACATGTTTTGCGGCAACCCAGTGCACCCTCCTAGGCTCCACCATGAACTAACTGAGAGTGTTCACCACAAAACATAAATATGGCCTAGAGTTGACTAGATACATCAATGAACCTATGAGCCGATGATATAAAGTAGGATCCACTAACTCTCCCTTAGAAGCATGAAGCTTCTTCCAGTTGGTGACCATAGGTGTAGACATCAGTCTGCAATCCTCCATCTGAAATATCCTTAGAATATCTACTACATAGTTTCCCTGCCCCAAGAAAATATGACCAAGCTCCTGCCAAACCTCCAATCCAATTGCATCAACCCATTGTCTGCCATCTCATACTCTGAAGCAAGATCTCTCTTGCAAACTGCAATAGGTCTCTCCCCCCCTGTGATAAAAAAATCATGCACATACAACAGAATAATGAGCGGATCATCTCCAACCATGATGAAATAGAGATTCGAATTAGCCTCACTCTTCTGAAAACTCATCAACAACAAGTAAGAGTATATCCTGGAATACTAAGCTCGAGGATATTGCTTCAACCCATACAAGGATTTCTTCAGCCTGCACACATGAGACTCTCTCCCACGAATCTCAAAACCTTGTGTTTGATCCACTTAAACCTCCTCTTGTATGATTCCATTGAGAAATGAAGTCTTCACATCCATTTGATGGATCTTCCAACCCATTTCTACAGCAATGGAAATCAATGATCTGATAGAAGTATAATGAGAAATCGGTGCAAATATCTCATCATAATCAACTCCCTTTACCTGTGAGAACCCTTGCGCCACAAATTGAGCCTTGTATTTCTCCACTCTTCCATCTGCAACATGTTGTATCTTGTAAATCCATCGAGAATTCATCACTGACTTCCCCTCAGGTCTCAAAACAATCTCCCAAACATCATTCTTCATGATGGAATGACACTCTTCTATCATGGCATCTCTCAAAACATGATGTTGAGAGGCCTCCCCAAAAGTAGATGGCTCTGAATCATGAAGACTAGCAGCCAATTCCATACCTAACCTGTCTAGAATCACTATATCTCTCACTGGCTCCTTGGGCGTTCCAAACTCCGTAGCTTCCTTCAGGGTCTCTCAAATACATTTAGGCCTCTTCTTCCCTGAAGGTTGCTCCCAAACTGGCTTGTCCTCATCTCATGAACTCACAGAGGTCGAAGTCCCAATAACCTGTGTACTAGGAGATGGTGAACCAACAACTGGTGAACCCTGTGATACTGAAGCTTTGTATGGAGAACCTATGACCTGAGAACCAAAACATGTCCCAGAAGACCCTGCTGGATGAACCATTGAAACTGGAGATCCTGTGCCTATGCTATGTGGTTTAGTAACCCCAAAAATGTGTGAACCTATCATTTGTACTAAAGGTACCTGAGGTGTGGGAACCTGCTTCCATCCTTGATTTGACTCTCTATAATTCATGAAGGCCCGCTCCTCCTCAAAAATCACTTTACTCCTCACAAAAACATTCCTTAGAGAAGGAAGATAAATGCGGAATGAATTCGAAGTCTCATCGTACCCCACAAATATCCCTCTCTCTACTATGGGCTCAAGATTTATCCTCTTCTCAGAAGGGACATGCGAAAAATTCAAGCAACCAAATATCTGAAAATGACTCACCTTAGGCTTCTTTCTTGTGAAACTGTCCTCGGTAGTCTTGTTCCCCAAGGAACAATGGGGACTCCTGTTCTAAAGGTATACAATTGTACTACATGCCTCTTCCCAAAGGAATAAAGGAAGTGACTAATAATGTAACATGGCTCTCATTGCTCCAACAATAGATCTGTTCTTCCTTTCTACCACGCCATTCTTCTCAGGAGTGTATGGTACTGTCATGTGTCTCTAAATTCCCTCCTATCTGCAATACTCATCGAACTCCTTGGAGGTATACTCACCCCCATTATCTGATCTAAGTGCCAAAATCTTCCTCCCAGTCTGGTTCTCCACAAGATCTTTGAACTCTTTCAACCTCTGCAAGACCTCCTCAGGTTTCTTTCTCTTCGGGAATTAGACCCCCCATGCACACCCCTTGCATACATCAATGTGATCAGTGCTAAACTCTGGAAACCCTGTAAACATGTACCTCAACATACTCAAATATGGATGATGCAGATGAGCCATCCTCCTATTCCACAACTCACAAAGCTCGTTGCCACTTATATGTGTCAAAGCATGCTAGGGCTAAAACAAGAGCTTGTATAATTTCCCATATCTGACTCCAATGGTGTAAGAGGAAGATGGTTCTGTAGTCTTGGGAAAAACATGCACATGTCCATCCAGGAAGGACACCCCAAGACCCCTATCCTCGATCATGGAAATTGAGATCAAGTTCTTCTTCATCCCAAGTACAAACAATACATCCCTCAAACTTATGGGACTCATGGACTCTCTCTGAAATGTAATGGTCCCATGTCCAAAAAATATGAAAACTGTGTGATCCCCCAACACAACCTCCACATCTATCATTTCCTGTGAAATCTCGGAGAACATCTCTTGAGCACCTGTCATGTGGCTCGAAGATCCACTATCAATAAACCACGTGCTGGTGGTGGATGCACTCAAAGAATGGCCAGTCAACAAGGAATAATCCCTCTCAATATCAATGTATGCATTGGTGATGATGGATGCTCTCTCTCTATTCACATGCCAAGTACAGAGAGAAAAATATCTCTCAGATCTAGCTGTAAACTCCTCAACCTCTGCAAAAGCTGTTTTCTGCTCCTACTTCTTCTTATTCTTCTGTGGACACTGTCCAACATAATGCCCAAACTTCTGACAAGAAAATCACTTTACAGTGCTCAAGTCCTTTTTTCCATCCTGCTTCTTAGTCCCACCCTTGTTGGGGACCTTCTTGAACTTCTTCTTTCCCTTCGCATTTAACACCATATTCTCCTCATCCTCCCTACTAGTAGAAGAGTTTCCCTACACAAGGCCTCTTCGGGTCTCCTCCTGAACAAAGTCATCCCAAGTAGGCAAGTTCTCCTTGGCCACTATAGCCTCCATGAAAACAACCCAAGGCTTTGAAACACCATTCAAAGCTGTACACACTAGCTCAGAAACAGGAACAACCTCCCCCACTACTGCAAGCTCATCTTTCACCTAAGAGATTCTAGTAAGGTAGGAAATCACACCCTCAGCTTTGGCCATTTTGATAATTTTCAACTTCTCTCTCAAAACTATTTTCCTATTCTCATTTGAGCTTTGAAACAAGCTGGACAAAGCATCCCACATATGATATGTAGAGGTCTTACTAGAAATGTGTGGGATCACATGATCTTTAACTACATCGAGGATAATTCTTCTAGCCTTTATGTCCTTCTTGTTGAAGGTAGAAAGTGCTTGAGCATTAGTGGAAGCAGGTACTACAATATGTTTTTTTGTAGTGTTGTAAACTACCTCATCCCATAGCTCATTTTCCTCCAATATCAACACTATCCTAGCTTCCCATGGGAAAAAATTCCCATCCCCATCAAGCCTATCCTCCAACCTAAGTCCCGTTTCCATATTCTATGCAAATTTCAAGTCTCAACAAGGTGCTTTCCACTGACAAAATAAATCATTGATGTCTGAAATTTTTCCCTGTGTAAAATTTTGCTCTTTCTCTAACAAAGCTCTAATACCATGTAGAATTTTCAGCACTCTCCCAACCCGGTTTCAAACTCTGTTTAAAAAATTGTTTAAATCCCAACCCAATTTAATATTCTGCTGCAAATTAGATAATTTCTCATAAACAATACAGGACTGAAACACAAGAAAAACTTCTACAACTTTTATGAGAATCAATTAAAAACACATTCACACATAAATATTCAAACTCAGAAATATTTGTGCAAAGAACCAGGAAAAACCCCAACCTCCGAGGAAAACCCGTGAGAGAGAAAATATTTATTTATCTTTGAAAAATACAACAGTAGACAAAAAATCAGTCACAACTCATCTCAACTGGAAGATAAATATTCTGCCTTGAATTTTGTGCCAAACTGAAAAATTCCAAAGTCAGATTTTTTTGTACCCTCGTCAATTTTTGTGCTGCTATAGGAATGTACTACTTCTATATGGACAAGATGTATGACCTATATTGTACAATACTTCTTTGAAAATCGTGTTGGTTGTACCTATGTCGAAATTCATGCTTGAACTCACTACCTCGATTTTTGTGCCAAAAATCATTGCCTCATTTTTCGATCCCTGAATATATGCCTCAGGATTCGTTCCCTATATGTATTGAATATGTAATGTACAGACATTATGGTAGGATGCAATAAATGCACTTCACTGCTGCCTCTATTTTTGTGCCAAGGTTGTTGTACCTTCTCCTTGATTTTCGTGCCAAAGAAAAATGCCCTCCTCTGTTTTTCTCTCTTCCTCAGAAAAATGGCTCTCTCTCTTTCAAAATGCAAAAGTGCCTTTTCACTTGGAAAATTTTCCTTTTAGGTAAAATAATTAGGGTGAATGAAAAACCATCTAATCCAAGGGCCTAGATTGGATTAGATGAGTGGTTGTGATAAAATCACTTTTCTCCACAAATTGAAAATTAATTCATTCACTTTTTAAAGTTTTACTTAAAGTACACTTTAATATCTAAAGTGCATTTAATGCTCATCTCAAGTCATTAATATAAAGTCCAAGTGACTTAACCCCTTTTCCTAGTGACTTAAGGAAAAATTCACCTAGGGGAACAATTCGAAGGTATAAAATTCAACAATTTCAACATCAAGTATCACAAGTGGGAGTTAATCATTCATTATCACCTACAATCATGCACATAATCAAAATCTCTTATACTTGGCATGCACAATGACTTATGTTAATATTTATGGAAACACATGATCACCATTATAATATTCTAGATTGTACATGACCTACAATCATGTTAATATCTCTATGAAATTACACAAAAAATCCACCACTCCAACGCACACATCAACACATAGATCTTGAGATCTAGTACACTACACACATCATAGATATGTGCTCCTCTACACTCTCACAACACTATCAACAAACATTGGTTAATCTATTTTCTATGGACATGCCATAAAAGTCACCTACCAAAACAATTTACCCTCATGTACACTAATTATATATTACATAGGATTAATAATGAATAATTTGCATGAACACAACCCTCTCCCATGAGAAAGTAATGTCTGAACCCAATCCGATACCATGTAGATAAATGAGAGAGAAAACATTTTTTCTACACACAAAATTGTAGCGAGTGATCTATTCAATCAATGAAATAGTACATATATAAATACATCTATGTTTGTCTCAGTATAGACACAATATCTGAACCCATTGAGGGAATATCTCAACCACATGCTAGAAACAAAGAACTAGTTGGAGAGAATCTCTCACATCCAACTAGATCTTGAACAAACTCCTAAAACTTAGAATCAAATAACTAATGTAGAGGAAAACTCTACCTCACAATGACCAATTACGATATAGCAGTCACAAACTCTAGTGTATTCAATAATGACACATTATCTTATGAGACAAGTAGGACTTAATAATTCCAACACTTAACAAGTGACTCAAGGAATAAGTAAAACTAGGAAGTACGAATTCCACAAATATTTTTTCTTGTTTGGTGAAATGTCCTATTTGCACAAAGGATTTTAAATGCAGAGTATTTCAAAAATCAAAATGTCAACTGCTTACATTGTAAAAGGATATTTACTCTAAGGGATTATCAAAGTGAAACATTGAAAATTAAACATTTAGAGGATGAAATAACAAAACAACAATAGAACAAGAAATTTTTTAAGGATAAAATATCTAAACAATGAGACAAATATAAATACCTTGAGAACATATTTGGTGATGAATTATTAAAAAAATATGAGGAAAATTCTTGCCTAAGAAATCACAGTTAAAAACTATTTGTACAAATCATGAAGTCAAAAGATACAAAGCAATGCAATATAAAACTAGAACATGGGAATCAATATATCAAGTAACATATCAACAAGAGTTTATTGAAACAAGAAGAAAGTCTCTGCCTAAGGAACACCAATCAAATGTTGCTTGAACAAATAAAAGGGTTAAAAGAGGAGAGATAGAGAATTGATCCCTAAAAATAAAGGCCACAAATTAGAGAATAATGAAGAGATTTCACACTTAAGGGATCATAGCAAAGTTTACACAAATTAAAAATCTTAAGAATGATATGAAGTTGCTACAAGGAAATTTACAACAATTTACCAATAAAGAAACATTGATCAATAAAGGCACATTGATGAATCCTGTTGAATTATTAAATAAGTCTTTAGACATTGAAATCCAAGCCATGGACAAGGGAACCAATACTGATTTAATCAACATCACAATTAGGAAATATCCAAATCCAATTGAAATAAGTATATCTTTATTTGTTGAAGTACAAAAAAAATGAAAATCCAAGTGTCCTTACTAATAATTATTTAGTGATCAACAAAACAAGAAAAGTGTACGAAGAAGTCACAATCCCAAAACTTAACCAAGAAAACACATGTATGAGAAGCAAGGATAATGTTACAAAGACACCTTATCGATATCCTAATCACAAGGGTCGTTACTTTAACCAATAAGTATAGTGACATCATTATGAACGAAAACAAATGACCTATATTATGAAGAATATTAGCGATTATTAATATTGGGTCTTAAAGTAAAAGTCAATTTGGGAATTATAATACCACGTGTTCTTTCCAAGAGCCCTATGAATGCACAATTCCACGCAATACTAAATTAGGGTGGGTAGACCCTTTCATGATTCAATATTTCTACTTATAGTTATTAGTATATCATATCTTCTTGTATAAGTAGCTATCACAATTACACAAATAAAGGATGATTAAAAGGCATTAGTATTAAAATTGGAGTCACAACAATCTATGAATCAAGACATAAACTCACAATAGATTTCACATATCAGTTTTACTCATAAATGACATGAAACTGTGCAATAAGGAGTTGCAGCTGTATAATTGCTATCATTAATAAAAATTAATCTAGATATTTGTTACATGCAAAACAATGGAATTAATAGCCAGAAAATTTGAATACATGAGAGTGACTTAGTTGTCAATTAGACACCCCTCGACACATAAGTTAACCACTTAACACAACCTTAATTGACTCTAACTGACTCAGAGGCAGTTTATACTGAATATAATTGAATAGAACTCAACTACATGTCAATCAGTAGGTGAGGGAAAATATCTGACTTCAGTTAGGTGATTTGAACTGAACTGCACTGAACTAAGTCACCAAAAGTAGGTGGGGGCGCCTTTAATCACTCCAACTAACTGAAATTAACCAAAAATAGGATAATTGACAAGGAAGGCACCTTTGCAGCTCCAATTTAACTGAAAGTAGGTGAAACAACCTTTAGTTAACTGATTGGGGTGCTTATGTCATGCAGATCAACCCATATTTCCTCCTAGATTGAAGGAGGAGACTTAGTTAGGCTCCCCAATTGAAGGAGGATGATCCAGTTGATAATGCAGTCAAATATTTGAGTCAATAACTTAGGATAAGTGGTAAATTAGGTTGATTTAGCCAAAGGGAGGATTATTTATCCTAACACCCTCCTTTAATAACGACTTTGGATAACTTGGGCCCTGACAACTAAGACCAAAGGTCACACATTACAACTTAAATCCGAAAGTAACTGCTTAATAAAAACCAAGGAAACAGGGAAAAACCTCATGGGAAAAAATACCCCCCCTCAAAATAAGCAGTGAATCAGGAAAACAAGTTTTGAATAAAACTTTGTGAAAATTTTGTTGCAATTTGCAGCACTATGCAGCAGCAAATGCAGTATCTTGGTTCTTCTATGAAACAACATCCTGATACTGTGCATGTGAAATTTTGAATCCAAACTAACACGATATGTCTGGAGGAATATTCCTCTTTGGAAGAAGAAGAATATGCTCAACTGAATAAAAAATATAGGCAACTGCTAGATGAAAACTAGACCCATGAAGAGCAACTGAAATCGACTGATAAGAAAGAAAAAGTGCTTGATAATTCGAACCATCTAAGGAACACCCAAGAAATTGACATGTTTTAACCTTGACCATCAAACCATGTGAGGTAAAATCAGCCCCAAGTGTTAGGAGCAAGTGTTCAAGCGGATTCAGAACTTCTCCATCTTTACTATTTCTGTGAGGAGATGAGCACGTGATCAAATACAAAGGTAAAGAATCCCTGGGACTGTGGAGAGCAAATGGTTGAGATACATAATTCGATATAGCTTCATAAATAACCAATGATTCACAAAATACAATATCAACAACCTCATAAGAGGAAACTAACACCAAATCCCTAACAACAAGTTTGAGGAAGACTTGCGGTACTTGATTTGTCACACCAAAATTGATGAGAGAAACTACAAGAATTACTGAAGGCTCTTGGAACTTAAAAATCAAACCAAATAATATCATATTAGATCCAAATAATATCATATCAGATCCAAATAGGTTCATATCAGATCCAAGAGTGTGCTCCATTGAGATGGTAGATGCACAATTTTCTCCTTCTTCAAAATTTTGAGTATTTTTGCATGCAATCCAGTAGGAATTCGCTAGAAGCTCTAGATCAATAAGAGTGAAGGGATCACTCCTAACATCTGATATTATTTCCAAAATATCAAAATTATTACTTATCTTCACACCACCAACAACATTAGGGGGAGAGAAATCGAATTCCTCTTCATTTTCTGAAGTAATCACTGGCAAACTTTGCACATAATTTAAAAGAGAATCACTGGAGAATGTTTGCATTGAATGGAAGGAGAGTTTTTATTCAATATCAGAGATTTGAATGTCTTTGTCTTCTTTTGGATCATCCATATGAGAACATGAGATATCAGAGATCTCATAAACTTTCTTCAATTCAAATTGACTGTGTGGAAGATTCTGCATCTTCTTCATCTTGAACAACTTCATCAGAGAGAATAGAGGAAAATACTTTTGAATAAATAACTCTTGTTGTGTTGGGTGTGATCTCCAAATTTCTATTATGATCCTCATTGTTCTTTCCAAAGGTTCTATCCAATTTTTTTCTAGAGATCCTTTGGGTATTCAACAGAATCAATAAGGTAGTGCAAGCTTGGACAAAGGGCCAAACATACTGTTCCAAAATCTCTATGACCGTCATTTATCTAGTCATTCTCATATTCATAAGAATCTTTACCAAGTCCAATAGATACGTCATAGAGAACTTGTCTCTTTAGATATGAAATCATCTTCAATTTCCATTCTTAATATCTTGTGGATGGAGTAAGAAGAGGAACTGATAATTTCGAATCCATATGAGGTTGTACCTGCAATCACACAAAACAACCAAAATAAGGTCGAACAACCTGCACTTTTGGATTTTGCATCACACTTGGCTTAGTCAATCAAGCAATATTGATCAACAAGGTTAGCTTCCAAGAATTATGTGGTAAACTCTCCGCTTCTGGTGTAGTGCTGGAATGTTTTTGAGCAATTTTGCTCAAATTGATTCATAGATGCAACAAGAAACATGTAGAAGAATTGCCTTGTCCTGCCATTGATTTGATACCATATTAAAATTAGATTCACAACAATATATGAATTAAGACAGAAACTCACAATATATTTCACAGATCAATTTTACTCAGAAATGACATGAAACAGTGCAATAAGGAGTTGCAGCTGTATAATTTCTATCATTAATAAAAAGTAATCTAGATAATTGTTACAATGCAATACAATGGAATTAATAGACAGACAATTCGAATCCATGAGAGGTAATTAGAATTGAGTGCATGAGAGTGGCTTAGATGTCAATTAGAAACGACTTGGCACATCAGTTAACCACTTAACACAACCTTAATAGACTCTAACCGACTTAGAGGCAATTTAGACTGAGTCTAACTGAATAGAACTCAACTGCATTTCAATCAGTAGGTGAGGGCACACATATGACTTCAGTTAGGTGAGTTGAACTAAACTGCACTGAATTGAGTCACCAAAAGTAGGTAGGGCGCCTTTAATCACTCCAGCTAATTGAAATTAACCAAAAATACATTAGAGGAAATTTGAACTCAAAATGGGCCTCCTAAAATGAACTAATAAAATAATAGTTAAAATAATAAAATAATATTTATTAATTTTGGAGGAAGAAAATAAAAAAACTACTTTTTTGTTTGTATTTTTGACATATCTCCCTGTGTTTTTACTCAAATTTCGATCAGGAGAGCTCGTTGGATGCGGAATTAAATTCTGCATCCAACGAGTACCCACTCAGCATACTTTTGACGAACCCCGCTACCCCAAAAACAAGAAATACCTGAAAAAATGGAATGATGATGTCATCGTTCCATTTTTTCAGGTATTTCTTGTTTTTGGGGTAGCGGGGTCCGTCAAAAGTATGCCAAGTGGGTACTCGTTGGATGCAGAATTCAATTCTGCATCCAACGAGCTCTCTCGTTCAAAATTTGAGTAAAAAAGATAAGGAGATATGTCAAAAATACAAACAAAAAAAGTAGTTTTTTTTATGATACCTATCCCCAAATTATATTAAAAAAGTGTTTAAGACCTATACGGTATTTCAAATTTAAAGCAATTTCATTGGCTAACACATGATGACATGGAATTTGAATAAAAGTTAAAAGGCCCATTTTGAGTTGAAATTTCCTCTAATGAGGCTAATTGATGAGGAAGGCGCCTCTGCAGCTCCAATTTAACTAAAAGTAGGTGAAACAATGTTCAGGTAACTGATTGGGGTGCTTATGTCATGTAGATCAATCCATATTTTCTCCTATATTGAAGGAGGAGACTCAGTTAGGCTCCCCAATTGAAGGAGAAGACCCAGTTAGGCTCCCTGATTGAAGGAGAATGGTCTAGTTGATGATGCAATCAAATATTTGAGTAAAGAACTTAGGATAAGTGCTAAATTAGGCTGATTTATCCAAATGGAGGATTATTTATCCTAACAATTAGGAACCATAATAAGAAATAAAGTCCTTTCTGTAATGAACATAAAATAAGATTATAATTAAATAATTAAATAATTTATAGTTAGGTTAGAATGAAAGGAGGTGTCTCCTCATTATGAATGTCCAAACCATATTTAAGGCCAAGACATCTTTGTAATATTCATCATCCAATATATTATTATTCATATTTCATTATTACAATGATAGTCGGATTTGACTAACGGACAACCGGACTCGGTTGCTCCATTTGGTATCAGAGTGGATTCGCTCCTACACTCTGAGCTCGGACTCGACTCATCAACTTCTACTTGAGCTCGGACTCGGCTCATCAATCCTTGATTTCTTCTGTTGCTCCATTTCACCCATATCTCTCTCCGCTCAGCTGCCCTCCACTCCCACACTCCATATCACTTCACGCTCCTCCCTTAGGGTTTCCCTAGATTATAGGACATTGTCCAAAAACAAAAAAAATGTAAAAAAAAGAAAAAAAAAAGGAAAAAAAAAGAAAAAAAAGGTAAAGAATTGAAAAGAAAGAAGAAAGTTAAAAAGAAAAGATAAAAGAAAAAAAGGTAAAAAAACAAAATAAGGGAAAAAGAAAGTAAAAAAAAAAAGTAATACCAACACATGGTTTTACTTTCCAACTTCAACCTAGGTTGCACCCTCCCTCATTCCAGTAGCCCTACAAACAAAAACAATATTAATAAAACAAATATTATTATACTAATATTAATATTATTATATAATATTTTAAAACTTATTAATCCACCTTTTAATAAAATATTTAAATAAAATATTTAAATATAATATTTTTATATTTATTATTTTATTTCAACACATAAATTAATTATAATAATAATTATTAATTCATTAATTATTTCAAAGAAATTAGTTGTCTTTTATTCTTCCATAAGTCAAAATAAACTTCCAAATACGCACATTTGCATAAAAGGACCGAGGCTACGATGGAATTAAAAGACAAACTTGAGAAATTGGAGAAGGACATCAAGGCCATCGTTGCCAACCAAGAAAAATTCAGAGAAGAAATGAAAAATAACAAGGCACTTAAGAAAGAAATCAAAGAAGATGTTGTTCTAGTACTAGGAAGAAAACTTGATGACAAAGTAGACATCATGCACGAGAAACAAAAAGAATTAGATGACAAGATGTGTGTGATGACACAGAACATAAACACCATGGCACAAAACTTGAGCATCATGACACATAACTATAATACCATGATAATGGAAATGTTACAAAAACTAAGGTCTAATACAAACCATATCAGTAACTCAGATATGTTGGACCACTATGTCAACAAAAATGAGAGTAACAAAATTGATCAAGACATTAAACAAGACAAGGAGACTAAATATCATAGGGATGACCAAAATGCCAATAATATATTTGATAAAGATAAGCTCGACCAAGATCATAATGAGAGTCAAGCTAGTATCATTGACAATAATGACAATCCATACAATGACAAAAGATGGATCCTACAATATGCAAAGGAATCCAAGTCAAAGGAATCAGATATTGTAGATTCATCTTCTACCTTAACTCTTCTACCACCATGGAGAAACCTAAATGTAACACTATCAGGTAACTTCGAGTGTGAGAAGCCTCACGAAACGCCACTTCTCAAGATAAATTGTAAGGATAATAAAATGGAAACATTACGTGATGACATCATGAGTATTGTGGGACAAGC
Organism: Pseudotsuga menziesii; assembly: GCA_001517045.1. Lineage (NCBI taxonomy): Eukaryota > Viridiplantae > Streptophyta > Pinopsida > Pinales > Pinaceae > Pseudotsuga > Pseudotsuga menziesii. Next base: position 19,981 of record LPNX010833699.1, read on the forward strand.
GATCTCTAAAACAACGCTTGATATGGTTAGTCACAAAAACATTCCTCGTATTCATGTACATGGAAAATGGGACAACAATAATAAATATAATGGGGTACAAATTCAAGTTACAAATGAAAGGAAAATGACAAACTATTGCGTAAAGACCAATCACATACCTAATTAAAGTTCTAAAAAAGACATAAATGAAGTAATGACACTGTTTCAACACAAAACGAGAATGAAAAGACAATAATATAAGCTTTGAGGACAAAGCTCCCTTAAAGGGAGTGGCAATGTATTGAACATAAAATAAGATTATAATTAAATAATTAAATAATTTATAGTTAGGTTAGAATGAAAGGAGGTGTCTCCTCATCATGAATGTCCAAACTATATTTAAGGCCAAGACATCATTGTAATATTCATCATCCAATATATTATTATTCATATTTTATTATTACAATGATAGTCGGATTCAACTAATGGACAACCGGACTCGGTTGCTCCACTTTCCATAAATATGCTTGGAGGACAAATAATTTCTAAAGAGGAAGACAATGTAATGAACACATATAATAATAATAATAATAATAATGAAGTGACACATGGCCTAACTAATTGGCATTACCATTCAACCAATATGACCAATCAATGTGTATATATACCATCATGGAGGTTATTGTAAACATTTTATCATCTATGTATACTTATTCAATTATTATATATTTGTCCTATGTTTCCTCACGTCAAATATATGTAGTTTGTAGCACAATATGCTGGAGATTTAGTAGGGTCCCTAATCATAAAAAGTCTACTAGTAGAGACATAATTAGTTGCATTATTGGCGACAATATGTATGACATGTTCTTCACTCACCTAAACACATTAATCCATGATATCACAAGGCATTTGAATAATGTTAATTCTATTTAAGGCATTGAAAACTTCAGGGAAGATTATTTTGATTATTCATGATACAACTAAATTTATTGGGGTCATGTTCTTGGTTTCTGTGCAACCATTTCTCATGGTGGTGTAACTTAAATCTACCAGGGATTTATGATACTATATATGTAGAAGGTTGACATCAAGAATCTTGACTAACACATTATTTATAAGGATATGGATTGCAGGGGTGTTGTTGGAGGAGCGTAGTCAAGTCCGTCGACTATGTCCTCTCATTTGACCATCGACTAGTCGGTTTGGTCTAGTCGAGTCGGTTAGACCGAATTCCTAACAGTTATGTAGTTACCACTTCCTAACTGATTCTATAAGTCATATAAATAGGTTGGTGAACTATATGTAAAAGAGATGATTAATCATGTAACACCTCTGTTTTGACCTCGTTGCATTAATGTATATGATGTAAATATTATATCGAATCATGAAAAGAAGCCCAAGGCCAAGTCCCTGTCATTGATTGATGTTCGGAATATAGGCGATCATGGTCGATGCCTATAGTTTTTGTGCTAAGTCAAGCACGTTTGTAAACATCATGTAAATATGCAAATATGAAAAACCCACAGCCAGCTATGTCCATGCAATGAATAATGAGATGGGGGCATGATTTTCCTAAGGATAAGGGGGGGGGAATGTTAACCTTGAGCCAGTTTGGGGAAAATCCATGTGTCATGGGGAGAACTCATCGGAACTGTCAACTACCCTCTTTCTTGTCTTTCTTCCCAACCATTTATCCTGCCAGAAGGTGATTGAGGTAGTTATTTCTTGGAAGGGGAAGAGTATGGGCAATTTGAATTGGGCAGAGCACCCAGTCCTGGAATGTCATGTTTTGATTGCATGGACAAGAAAACACCAGAACCGTATGCCAGTTGGACTCATGCATTCACGTTTGGATTTACTCTCACATTTTGAGAGCTGCGGAAGGTGCTAGCCCAGAACCAATCTTCCTTCTCCATTCACAGGAAGCTATTCAGCATCTAAGCTATTCCTGTGTGCATCCATCGCATTCTGCGAGTATTTTTCCTTGGCAGGTCTGTGATTGCTGCATTGCAGCACTATCCTAAACTACATAGTGAATGAGACCTATTACTCATGTTCCAGAGTCTCCCTGTGGTTGTTGTATTGTGCACCCTGGTGAGGGTCTGAACTATGTACAAGACTTAGGAATGGGAGAGACGTAGAATGTGCTTGATAAACCTAGTGTGGAACCTCACAATAAGATGAGAGTGGCAGGTGAACCTGCTATGCACATCCTGAAGAGCACTGGAAGGGAAGGTGTAGCCTGAGGGACTATGGAGTAGAGAAGGGGATACTTCCTTGTGTTGGGTGTGTAGGCAGTGGGGAATACAGGCCAGATAGGTCTTGTGAAGGTGTTCTTAGCTCTGTAGATGAGGTCACTAGCTTAGCAGTTCTTCCTACCCATTGCCTTGGAAGCCTGATAAACCAAAAGGGAAGGATGGCTTGGCTAGCTAGCCTGATAAACCCATATGTTGGCTTGGCTGTGTCTTGTTGTGCTTGACCTAGTGAGTAACCTTTGGTTGGACAGCTTGATAAACCCAACTGTGAATGTTGGCTAGGTTAGTTAGCCTGATAAACCCAACAGTAAGATGGCTTGACTGTGAATAGAAACCCATCTATTGGCTTGTCTGGTCCTTAAAGGTGAAGGTTGACTTGACTGTGTTCAGTCTGTGATACCCAAATGTGAGATGGCTTGGCTGAGTGGCCTGTGAAACCCATCTGTTGGAATGTTTTCCCTTATAGCTTGATAAACCCAACTATGTTGGCTTGGATGAGTGTTTTTGCACCTTGGCTATGTATGAGTTTGCTAGTGTTCCCTTATTCCTGTAGGAAATCATGCCTAGCTCGGGGGTGGCAGTGTCGTTGAGAGACTAAGGAGCACACTGGCCTATGGTTGGGAGGAATGTTGCAGTGACATAGCTGGTTGCGAGACAAGTTCTGTGCAAGATAAGTGTTCTTGTCCATGTTATTCTCTGCAATCGTATTTCTTGATGGAATGTGATAGATATGTTGTTATGTGGAATTGATGCATTATTCCTTTGAATAACTTGCAATTATAGGAATCTATGTATGTTTTCCCATCAATTCATTTCAAACTAAATTGCAGGGTAGATTGGCCAAATCAGTAATGTCCTGAATGATCAGATCGATCCAGTAATTCAGTGGAAAAGCTGAGTTTCCTGTTAGAAATACTTCTTTGCGCAAAATTGCAGGTTTGCGGGATGCGGGATGCAGAATGTCATTTCCCAGGTTTTGGTTTCCGCAGATTTCCCTTCCGCAACTTGTGGGATGCTGGATGTAGAATCACGGTGCTGCGATTTCTATAATTCCCAATTCCTTCGTTCAAATATCCATGTCGTCGATCTTTGCGAGATGATTCTCTGTCGTTTATCTGTTTCCGATGCAGGATGCGCGATGCAGGATGCAGGAAGTAAGATTGCAAGTTTGCAACTTTTTGACCCCGCAACTCAGGATTTCCGTACCATTGATTTTTGCGAGTGAATTCTGAACCGTTGATTTGGTTTCAGTATGTGGATCGTTTATGATCATTGATTTCTATCGCATTTTCTCTTCGCCGTCCGATCTCCTCTGAGATATTTCCTTGCAGATCGTCGAACTGATTAATGGATGATGGGAGGGAGCATGACAATGTTGGAAATGTCAAGAGGTGGTTCACGACCATGTCCTATGTTTCGATGAACAGTGAAGGTTCTCGATGAAATTTTTAATTCCGCATGATAATGGGGTATGGGTACGTGACAAATCCCCCCTTTTTGTACAATATAGATACTTTTTGCTGCTACGTCAAGTACTTGCTCACTTTCTTTCTCTCTTTATGTATGTGTGATATCATACTTGTTATATTTATATGTAGGTTGTGCTACTGGTAACCTCATGTAATACCTTAGATTGCAACTTTGGTTCTATTACTGATAGTACTGACCCATGAAATGAAATGATCATGCATACATAAATAGTGAATGCATACATAAATGTCGAGTGAGGAAAAAAATAGAGAATGGTGGAATTGGAAAATCATGAACTACATTCAAAACTATGACAGAAGGAATAAGTTGACAATCGTACAAACCAAAGACAAGTTCTTCATTGAATATCATGAATGATTTATTGAAGCCATCCCACATGAAATAAATAAGTTCTTGGATAGAATTCATGAGTAAGTTAGATTCCCAAAATGAAACAATGTTAATGCATAAGATCAATAATAGTGGGTAGAAGAATTTATGAGTGGCTAGAAACAATATACGACGACTACTGTGAAGACCAACCTATTGAAGAAATAACTTTTCTCAACAAAATCTGAAGTAGATTCTACAATGACTTCCATGGCAACGTTTTCAATACAATTATGAATTTGTTGTAGAAGTTTCTAATCGCAAAAGGAGTCGGTCACATAATTGATTATCGACCTCCATTGGGCCCCAATGCAAGTTCAAGTTGGGAACAAAAGAAAAAATACTGGGAGTGATTTCATGAACGCAAGTGGGAATATTTTCTCAATAAATGAATCTCATTTAAGAACCCACTTCTATCGTTTAGTAAGATTTGGGTCGGCAATTGGGGGTCACCGACCATGTGCCAATGAATGAATAGATGATGTTAGTTGACAGAATAAACATGATATGCATCCTGGTATAGACCCAAGTTTGACTAGATGAAAATTGATGGTGAGTCACAAGTAGACTGTTGATAATCAAAATCTTGAAAGGAAAAAACATTCAGAAAATATGGGAAGAATTGATGGACAATTTAAGTCCCCTTTGTAATACAATCAATATGAGGAATGTGGTAAAAATTATTGAGTAGCCAAAAGACCCACTTGAGTTGAGGTAAATTTGATTAGATGAGATAAAGGGTGAGGTGATGATTAGAAGACCTATGTTAATGGAGGAAACTATAAAATCATAGATTGTTATTCCTAAACCTATGATTCCCGTCGATATGATCCCAATCCTTTTGAATCATGACCCGACTGTAAGACAAATCAGCGAATGTGACTTGGGAATTGGATTTGAGCAAAGCACAATATGGAGTCGGCTAGACAATTGTGGATGAATTTTGGATCAACTGATGATACAAAGACCACTTCATGGTAATTGGATTGGTTTTACTCTAGAGTTAGGAAACAAAAGTTTAAATTATCCTATTTAGAACATGTGGAGGTACCCCCCCTTCCAACAACATTATTGGTTGAAGCACATAACTTTCCGAAGATATTGGCGAAGATTTCGTAGAATAAGTCTATTTGTCTTAGCGTAAAAATCATAGACAAGAAGTAAGTGAAGAAACTCATCATAAAGAAGTAAGAATTTTATAGTTGGTCATTCATCTCTAGTAAGTAATAAAACTAAAAATAGAAATCAAAATTATGCTGAGATGGCATACCATCATCCAATTGAGGGGAATGGAGATCCAAAAAAACATTGATTTGTTTGAAAAACCACTGTACAGCTAATCTTATTGATGATTAGAATCAACATATTGCATAGTTTGCAAGTGGTCTTCGGAAAAGAGCACTCACATGGTATATGAATTTTATTGAATATGGGGTAAAAAAAAAGCAAGAAAAAATAGAATTTTCTATAATTATTCAAGACATAAGATAACAGGCACTTAGTAGGACACAAATTAAAATAAATTACTTAAAGACCAGGTGAATCAGTTAGCGAATATGACAAAAGGTTTAAAGTCCTAATTATCCAAATTCCATCCAAGATGGATCAAACTGTCATGATCCAATTTTTTGTTGCGGGTCTACAACCAAGAATTAAAATGCCCTTGCTCTTACATGATTTTACAATGTCTGATGACGTTTTAAAGAAATATTTAAAAGTTGATTTGAATAGAACATTTTTAGTCGGTCCCGCTGATAGAAGATATGAATAAAAACTAGAAATAATGTAGTGATTTATTCAACAAATTGATTTGAGGCACAATGCCTTGTGGTGAATGATGTTCTCATTGGAAGGTCATACTAACAACAACTATCAATATGATGACCGTCGACAATTTCAAGGTGACTTAAGAAAATTACATGACTAAAGAAGACCATTCCTAGAGGATAGAATATTAGCTCAAGAAGAACCAAGACTCTTTCTAGATGAAAGACGCCCAATTGTTTTTTGAATTACTCAAGCACACTATTACTGTCATATATGTGAAAGGTTTGAGCCTCATTCAATGGAAGGGTGCCAATATAATGTTGACAGTGTGAAACTAAAATGGTGTGGAATTTGTTTAATTGCTCAACATATCACTTTCAAATGTGTGAATAATTTGAAGAGAAAGGAAAACTACTAGATAATCATCCATCAAACTGAATAATGAAAGAGGTTGAGACTCCAGACAAAATGACCAGAGCAATAATGGATATAATTGATGCGACGACTATAATGGTCATGGAATATGTAACAATAATCAAGGAAATCGCTCTATCGATAGAGGAAAACCTTGTTTCTTTATATGCTTCAATGAAGAACACTTGAGTTCCGAGTATCCTTGGAAAGATAGGAAAAACCTTAATTTTTGTACAAAATGTGGGGTGGGGGAGCATAATCTAGAAGATTTCCCTATCATGCTTGACAATATTAATAATGAAAAGAATGTTAATCTCTTGTCTGGTTTACCTAAACATGAAGCATTGCATTCTAAAAATTTGTACATCTTCACGATACAAGGAATTAATATTGGAAGTGGAAAACCTCACATCACAAAAAATCAAAGTAAAGAATATAGCTATCCTAATTCGTACAAGCAAATGAATTTTTTAAATAATGCTAAAAAATATTTGAAGAATTTGCATATGAAGAAGACACTACATAGTCTCTAAACAAAACATTAAATGAATTATTGGACCTTCTTACAAAAGAAGAAGTTGTTGCATGACTAATTGACTTAATGAATATGATAAGAACCAACCTAACGAATGAAAAATTTGCTAAAAACCTTTGCAGCATAAATCATAAGAATAAATTCAACATTGACCCTATGGTTGACCTCGAAGTCGAAGGATATTGCATCTTGCAAGTCATCCTCGACTTCAGTTCCCAAGCTAACATAATGAATCGATCTACCTGGGAAAGTTTAAGAAAACCACAATTATTTGAGCCAAGCATCTATCTTAAGCTAGATGACTAGGGCTTTATCAAACCCATTGGAGTATAGAAAAAATTTAATACCACAATTATGTGTATTTACACTCAAGTCGACATTGAAATCATTGGCTCAAAAGAAGGATCCAAGTACTTCCCTACACTAGTCAATCGACATGGGGTAGGAAAACAAAAGCTTCTATTTCACTAGAAAAAGACAAAATACAATTGAAAGGTGAAGGGAAAAATATCATTGTACCTATTCATCCATCGTAAGAAAAAACTTGGGTAGAACCTTGTTGGAATATTCAACAATATTGAGAAGGGGGGGNATTGTTACATAGAAGACACAAATGTTTAGTGGAAACCCAAATAGGGAGAAGACCACTTGAAATGTTTTCATAATAAATTAAGATTACAATAGGGGACACTAATCTCATTTCTACAAGCACCAACGTGAAGGAGGAACCAAGCTCCTAGTTTACCAGCACCAATTGGAAGGGAGAAAATACTCCCTAATTTATGAGATCGAAATCATAAAATAGACACCAACCTGTATTGAGGAAACCAATCCTCATATGAGCACCAACTCACCGGTTAGGAACCAACCTATTCTCCCAAGGACCACCCTGCTGCCCTAAAGTAAGTAAATATATTTGTAGTACTTTTTCACAATTCAGTTCAGTATGTAGCCCTACTTCTCTGCCATTTAGATAATGGAGTCACTTCAAGTTCAACACATTTGTTGCAATAGCCTTGTTATTTTTGCAGCTCCAACATATTTATTTCTCATCATACAAACCAACTCTCTATAGTTCCTATATTTGTTATTGTAAGCACTCTTTTCAAACCCCGATCATCACTTTTCAAACTCTCATTGATCCTAGATTCACACTAAAACCAGAAAAATATATCCATGATAGATTTGATCTTTAATATCTTCATAACACCTCATAGCATATTTCTCAACTCACCCTCTTACATAATATTTTAATTTATCATATTTTTATACGAGCTTTTTTGCGTTCTTTAGTGTACTTATGGACCCATCAAAATAAGGTCGACTTGTATATTTACAAAGAACATCATTTTAATTTATAAGTCCAACTTATGATTTGTGATAGGAGATCCCGAAACATTGCTTTGTCACCCAAAGAATTTTATGCATAACGTTATGACTATGACTTAAGGATTTCATGATTGAAAGCATAAAATCATTCCCTTGAACATCGTTGATAATTGCGTGCATGTTTGGTGCATATTTTCTATGTCTGTGTGGACATCTTACATCCTTGTGCAGGATTTCCATACTTGTGCGAGAATTTACCAAAGCTTTTGTAGACATATTACTACATTTTGCAGGCATTTTAACATGACCTGCATGCATTACTTAAGACATGCGGGAATTCTCTTAAGACCCATGGGAATTTCATAACAAATGCGGGAAATTTCAAATAGCCTATGTTGCAAGAATATTTCTTACTTTCTGATGCGGGCATTTCCTTTATGTTTTTCAAGCATCATTATCCATAGTTTTCAGAAATAAGTCTTTATGCTATTGTGGAGGAATATTTTCCTTAGCCAGTGCCGCAGGAAGTTTGTCAAGCCCAAGTGTGGGCATAATAACTACCTAGCCTGTGCAATGTGGGAAATTTCTAGGCACACATACACTTTTTGGGCACACAACTTGACATTCATCTAGCTTCCACATAATCCTTCCACATCAACTTACTACCACATCACCTTTTCGAAATTGACATCAATGAAAACTTTTCAACAATACCCCCTTTTGTCATTGATGGAAATTTAGTAAAACAATCTCTCCCCCTGTGACTGTAATATCTTCTTGTGGTTATTTGGGATGACTCCCCTTCTACTCATGCTTCATGTCTTGTACATTGTTTTATTGTTTCTCTCTCCCCCTTTGGCAGCAATGACAAAGGGTGTATTATCCCCTTTACTTTTTATCGTCTTCTACAAATCCTTGTTAGTAGAGGTCGTTGCAGGGATGTGTCTACAAAATTCTCTATCCTTTACTATAGGGGGGTGAGTCCTTATCAACATAAATACACGCAATAATTTGATTTTTTTAAAGATTCCTAATATTTTTCAAAGAGTAGAGAGGGGATGAAGAAAGGATATAACCTCTTGAAGCGTTCCACTCGTAGAAGATCCCCTTTCTTGAGAATCAATGGCATTTAGGCCTCCATTTTTAGATTTCTTTCTAGTTCCTTACCTCTAGCTCTTGAAAACTTTGAAAAAACTTGAAAACTATCTACCAAATCTTGATCAAAATAGATGAAAATACATAGATTCAATCTCAAAATCCGTGGAAAAAACTAGAATTGCATCAAATTCAAAATAGGAAGAAAGCGATTCCAACCCAATGATATAGGTGAATCCCTTTCTCCTTTTCTCTAAAACATCCTTCTCCATCTATGCTAATGATCACCAAAAACTTGATGTGAAAAAGAATCTATCCAGCCTTCCAATTCTTCAGCATGCCTTTGCCTTTTTCTTTGTCCTCCTCCTCTTCACCTCACATGATCTTCTTATATAGCATTGGGGTTTGTAATCCCAACTGCTAACCATGAATGTGGGATTAAGTTTTTTGATGAATTTTGATTATTTTCTTCAAAAAACTCACTTTACTTAGTTTTTTAGGCATCTTTACTTGAATTTCTAGGATTAATACGCATGATAAGCATTCTTTCCACTCGAAGAGTTGTGAAAACTAGGTTTTAGCCCTTAAGCAATATTAATCTTGAATTATTTAGGGAAACACTTATCTTCACATACTTCTTTCTTTGCGGAAGCAATGGTCTGATGAGAGATCAAAGCTCTGAATTTGTTCTAGGTTCCGGTCTTCATGTTGCAAGCGAAATAAAGATATGTTTTCAGACCATCATCCTCATGGGTGTTAATTTTGTTGTTAATAGATGCCCCCTAAGGTGTGAGGTCCGAATATGTGCTAAGGGACAAAATAAATTGATTTCTCTTTTATTCTGATACTCTTTAGTGATCAAAGAAGGATGGAAAATGATGGTTATGAACGTAGGAGTTGGAGAAACACCTACAAGTCAAACAAGGAAATTTTCCAAATATACAATATCTTCCTGAGGTGGGTATACCCATGCTCAACAGTAAACAAGCATGGCCACAGACAATACATAGTGGATCCATGTCAAAAGAAAATTCTTCAAAAACGTATAAATGCACATTTGATGAGTGCAAAATATCCAGGTCTTCATGGTACTTTGAAATGGTATTTTAATCTTGCGCAACTCAGGCAGTGCATCGATGAGTGATACAACTATTTTTCCCAAGGTCTTCAAAAAAACCCAACGATGGTACGATTTTATATCACATGAATAAATGAGCTGAGAGTCAAGCATAATAAAACACCATCTGATTATTGGTCATTAATGTATACCGTTAACAGATGCGAGGAGGCCCACTGATAATGATGATGGACTCCAAGGGACTTGAGTACAAACTGGAAAGTGTGAATAGATGTTCTGAAGACAAACACTTGCAAAATCAAAACATCAGGGGTCTTTGATGTATACCCACTACCGTTTGCGAGGAAACCTGCCACTAATGACTGCAAGATCCAAGGTACTCACCAGGGTTCCTAGATTCGTTTCCTAGATGATGATTTGGCGTCGATAGGAATAGATCCGTCAGAAGAAGGGAATTAATGCATCCCACGTCAACTGACACAAACATAATATCAATATGCCAATATAATTTGTTAGAGATGCGAGATTCAACATTGTATACTGACGCAAGAAAGGCCGACATAACTGGTCAAAAATTGTGAGGAATGACCGACACTAGTTTGAATTCCCTTGAACACATAACACGATGCATAATGGACACTTGGAAACATAATACTCAAGAAACTAACCATAATAAAATCCATCAATGCTAGATGCATTAACGAAAAAGGATCCATAGATGACGGGAAGGATAACCCATCGATGGAGATCTGCTCAAATTACTGGTACAATTTATTTCTGCAAATGTAAGTGGTGTAATGGCATCCAATACAATATTACATTCCATGTTCAAGGGAGACTAGGACTGTCCTGTTTCCTTTTTTTCAAACATTCAATATGACACGATTCAAGTCTCACCTTTTTGGATTTTTTGTATTTTTTTAAATTTTAGTACTTTTTCATTTATGAGCTCGAAAAATAATAAAGAATGCTATAGTAAATAAGAGGGAACGAGTGCTGCAAGGGTGTGTGCCTATGTTTCAAGGGCATAGGTGAGACCAGGGAAATGATACATACTACAAACATGGGATGAGATAGTTGTACACATTGTTTCGGATGTTCCCTCTATAGGTAGGATATATGAAGTAGGATTATGTGTCAATGGACAATGAAATAGAACCTAATAATTGTGGTTTTTATGCAATATGGGATCATGGCCAAGTAGGATAGAGGCATTGTGGTTTTACTTCGGATTGATTCTTGTGAAAAATTACCAAAATATTAAGACACCATGAATCATGGTCTATCTTCAAAATCCCGAATCAAATATTTTGAACATGTCAATTTCTCCAGAATCGTGTACAAGCAAGCATAACCCATCCATTTAGTAAGATAATAGGCTCAATATATACATTTAATATCAAAAATATTAGAAATGAGTGTGTATTATCGTGGTATTCAAATGGATATAACAAAGATAAGTAAAAGTACTCATTTTCTACCATTTTTGTAGGAATCACCTCCTTTGAGGATGTATTTCAGAATCTATAAACCATTATTCAATAATCTGTCGGGTCTAGGTGAGTCTTCATGATGGATTAGGAAGTCGAAAAAGTCCAAATGTGTTTTTGAATTTTCCATATATTCAAATTTTTATGAAATATTTTGGATATTTTATCTTGAATAAAAGTACAAAAGGGGAGAAAGTGTTTATACTACCCTTTTTGGTGTCTGCAAAGTTACCGCCAAAATGTCTCGAACGTAAACACACTTTTTGGGTTATGATGTAACATTTTTACTCTATACAAAGGAATGTTACTTCGACTTTTACTTATGCTTTAAATTATTCACTCAATTAATATGGTGGCATGCATTCAATATAGTTTCTTTCTTTATCGGAATGATGTATGACAAATATGCCAATTAAGTACGTAGTTAGATAAGGAATCAACTAGACTATTTGAACTTCTAGGAACATAAATGTACTCAATGAATTCAAAATGACGTTCTAGAATATGTACACGTAGAAAATTTCTAAACAATATAGGATCACGAACCTAATATTGACCGTTTAACTGAGATGCAACAAGTTGTGAGTCCAGTTTAACAATATTTTTTTGGATTCCAAGGGTGTTAGCCTCAACTAGAAGCTCAATGGATGCACTATAATCTACAACATTATTGGTCGCAGGTCCAAGGAAAGAGCCCCCCAAAATAAGAACTTGATTGTCAGGTGTGAATATTACCTGTAGCAGGGATTTCTCCCTTGCTACAGGGCAGGAATGGCTACCTTCCATCTATAGGATGGAAGAGTAGGTTCCTGGTGGTGAAATGCAGAAAAAACAGACAGAAAATAAGAGAAATGGCTGGAAACCCCTTTGAAACTGTTAGAATCAAAATACATGCAAAAACATGTTCAGAAACAAACCTGCAAACAAAGATGGGATAATAAAAACTACAAAATACTAAAGCAAATACAGAAAATAACATTGGTATACCTTCTCTTAATGGAATGGGCCACCATGCCCTAGCTTGGAGAAGCACCTCTCTTAGATGGGGGAGTTATGGCTCAATGGAAGATGGAGGAGAGGGAGTGTGGGTGGCTTGAGAGACAAAGGGTCTCAAGGCATCCACTCGGGCAGCATAACAGTATGCAAGGGAGAAGTATTTTGAGAGTGACCCCCACCCCTCTATTTATAGCTTTTTTGGGGCTTTAGCCCCTTTTTTTGGGCTTTTAGCCCCTTCCACCCTATCTTTAGCTCCTTTTGGGGTTTTTAGCCCCTTTGAGGGGTTTTAGCCCCTTTTTGGAGGCTTTATCCCCTAGGAGAACTATTTAGGCTCTTTTTTGGGGTTTTTAAGCCCTTTTGCTCATTCTTAAGCCTTTTTGAGGGTGTGGGGGTCTAATGTGGTGAAATGAGGGTCGTGCATGGGTGTCCTTGGGTGGTGTAGGCCATGGAGAGATGAGTCAGGGATTTTTCGGGTTAACAAATTGCCCCTTGATGTGTGAGGGCAGGAGCTCATCGTATGGCCGATAGACATCATAGGATTTGCTACGGAGAGGTGGTGCTTCCGGGGTTGGGGCATGGTGGTAAATGAAAATAAAAATGGAACTAAAAGAAAGAAAAGAAATGGAATGGCTAGAAACCCCTCTGCAAACACTGTTAGGGTTTAGCTCTAGCTACCTGCAAACAAATGTTAGAACCAAAATACCTGCAAAAACATGTTAGAAACAAACCTGAAAACAAAGATGGGTTAGGAAAAAACTAAGCAAACTACCAAAGCAAAGACATAAACAACAAGCTATACCTTCTCTTTGATGGAATGGGCCACCATGCCCTAGCTTGGAGAAGCACCTCTCTTAGATGGGGGAGCTATGGCTCAATGGAAGATGGAGGAGAGGGAGTGTGGGTGGCTTGAGAGACAAAGGGTCTCAAGGCATCCACTCGGGCAGCATAACAGTATGCAAGGGAGAAGTGTTTTGAGAGTGACCCCCACCCCTCTATTTATATCTTTTTTGGGGCTTTTTAGGGTTTTAAGCCCCTGGTTGGGGCTTTAGCCCCTTTTTTGGGCTTTTAGCTCGTTCCACCCTATATTTAGCTCCTTTTGGGTTTTTTAGCTCCTTTGAGGGGTTTTAGCCCCTTTTTGGAGGCTTTAGCTTCTAGGAGAACTATTTAGGCTCTTTTTTGGGATTTTTAAGCCCTTTTGCTCATTCTTAAGCCTTTTTGAGGGTGTGGGGGTCCAATGGGGTGAAATGAGGGTCATGCATGGGTGTCCTTGGGTGGTGTAGGCCATGTAGAGCTAAGTGAGGGATTTTTTGGATTAACAGATTGCCCTCTGATGTATGAGGGTAGGAGCTCATTGTATGGCCGATGGGCATCATAGGATTTTCTGTAGAGAGGTGGTGCTTCCTGGGCTGGGGCATGGTGGATTTTGGTTTTTGTATTAATATGGTTCCCATCAATGGGTGAGATACAAATAATGTGTGACATGTATATGGACGAGACAGGCATCCCCATGCTCGTAATAATGTCAAAAGAATAATGTGATCTATGCTCTATAATACAAGAGCCGATCATATACAACTGATGATACATAGTGGTTTCCTCACTGAGAGGCTGAATACAATACTGATCTGAAGAACTGCTACATTGGACCCATGTCATTCTCATGGAATTCTATATCTTCATGACTGATATCCTGCTGTATCTAGAATGGTACATAGTTGTATGGACTTACTGATCGAGAGTCAGAGTCTCTTTGGTACAAATATGCTGCATCAATCATAAATCTATAGAAGCACTGCTGGGGCTTCTGAACACTGTCTCCAACGCAACCCAGAAATCATAAGGGACATAAACCTGTTTAGGTCCCTCGAATAGACTCATCAATGTGCTAGAGTTAGGTGACGTCCGGGGTATTCGACCAAATACTGCACGGACCAATACCCTGTATGAATCTCAACAGCGCGATGATGTAGTTGGAGTCAAGCATGTGAGAAACAACCATCCGGAGAGGCATTAAGGACTCCTCTCAAGTGGTCCAAGGAACTCATCAATGAGGTTAATGAAACCAAGATACAGGGACCTCTGGGTCTATCCTCTGGAATATATGTGTTGTCATTGACAGAGGGAGACCTTCCCCTGGTCAAGGCAATGGTGTTTCCTTGACTAGAAGTGCAAGGGAGATAACCGAGAGATGTGAGGCAATATGAGGACTGACCCACTAAATGGGGGGGGGGAGGGGAAGAGTTGAATAGGGGCAGAGGGAGTGTAGTAGACTCAAAATTCCTTTATTCGGAGTATGACGGCAGGGCAGACCAGGTAGAAAATGAAACCGACTCATGGGAATGGGATCATAGCTGTAATACTGGGAATGTCACTGCAGATGGGAAATACTTGGGGGAGGTAGACACTTTTGATATTGATGGGATCCAAGGAAGACACATTGTAGAGTAATCTGAACAAAGGAGACCCAAAGTGGGGATGCTGCCAAATTGTTTTCTGTGGGGTGGTGTCTAGAGACACTGTTGTGGTACGATCTCATAGATTTTTGGCGAGCCCGAGAAAGTAAATGTTCGATGGTGCTTTCAATTTTAGAGAGTCTGAAAGCACGAAGAAGACTCGAGTGGGGGCTATTTTTCGTTGGTAGTCTTCTATGCCTAAAAAAGGATAAAAGTATACATAGGAGAGCTCGCCCATCTTGTAGGGGATGAGAGACTTCTTTACTGTTGGTAGTCCAATCAGGTTGGAAAAGGTTAAACATATACTAACTGGACGGTCATTCAGATAATTTTACGAGCATGAACGAAACCAAGTTTGCTCGGCAATCTTTTCTTGATGAGAAGGCTGGAAAAGATCTTAACAACAACCCATGGTGAGATTTTTCATAAAGTGTGGCCCCTCTTCCCGAGAAAGCATAAAAGTATGCAGAGGGGAATGATCTTGGCTTGAATATGCCAAGGTGGTCCTTTTCATTTGATGGTCTACATAGTCCACAAAAGGAGATAAATGAGACGATGTAGACACCCTTTCCTATACTTTAACGAGCGGGAAAGGAAGCAGCTTCGCTCAGCAATATTTTCATTATTTTAGGAGTTAGAAAAGAGCTTAAAGGAAACTCTAGTATTGTCAACCGATCACGGTGGCACAGGCGGTGCCCTTTGTTGGGACGGTGGATAGTGGTCCAAAGGTCATCCACGCAGTATGGACAGAGCAGGTGGCTCTTAAAAATACCAATACATGCATGGGATAGATCGCGGTAGAGGCACAGGAGTCAGTGCGATAGAGGCACATAAACCGAGGTGGATCTCGAACAAAGGTCAGGAGAGTCGTGTTTGAATTATGGTGGACAGAATTGACTACATGTGATGTGAGTGCAAGTCCAGAGGCAGTTATATGCCAAATGCATGCAAATGAAATGATCCATCTTCCGGACGATGGTCTGGATATCCGCATAAGGTGCAGTGGACGGAGTAGACAACTATGTGTTTAAAATAAAAATGATGTTCCTTACGGGCGGTGGTGCGAGAACCCACATGAGTAGCGGTAGGAAAGTGTGATGTAAGTACAGGTCCACAGACACTTGCATCACCATGATGTGGCTCGTAAATTGAGGTAACTTCTGAGGAGCGGTCCCAAAATTTGTTTGTTAAACATGAGACGATGATCTCAAAAGGAGATGGAAATTTGAGCCTGGAGGTGTGAGAGGTGTCTCAAACCGGCTTTGGGTGACTCTGATTTAGTAGCTGATGGTGCTGCCGCAGAATGGGGGTATTTTATTTGTGGTAAAAACATTGCAAAACAAAAAAGGGAAAAAAAACTACTCTATAAGGGACTCATAGTGGTTATATAGGGCATAGACTCTCTTGAGGTGGAGCCCATTGCGTGGCTTCTTCAAGAGTCAACCATTTGAGTCAATAAAAAAGGTATGCCCCCTTGCCGAGATGAAGGTCATTGGTAAGGTGGGATGACAGAATCTGGTATTTTATGGGAATAACCGATTCCACACTATGGTTTAAAGTGAATAGGGTAAAACCGAAGGAGGTATTACATATATCTCCGTCATCGCGTAAGTGGTGTCGAGATAGATCAAGTGGATCTTCCACAACCGACGAGACAGAAGGGCAAATGGTGCTAGAGATCATGTAAATGGTATTGGTTGTGGCTTTTGTGGCCCTACCCCCAGTCTCTATTGGAGGAAGAGAGGCAGTCCTGGAGACAGGAGGAGTCTTTGATGGACCTGGAGGTAGGTGCAACATCATCTCAATTGGATGGACATGAGTCAACACATCCTGGGGCCTTAGAGGTAGGGTAGGTGGTTAAAGGTACCACATAGGATCTACCAGTGTGAAATCCTATAGATTGTGGGTTGCCAAGACAGACTTACTCACGATCTCGAATGGTAGGAAAAGGAAAGAGAAAAGGAAAAGGAAAAGGAAAATGTTGATTGAGAAT
This sequence comes from Pseudotsuga menziesii, assembly GCA_001517045.1. Taxonomy (NCBI): domain Eukaryota; kingdom Viridiplantae; phylum Streptophyta; class Pinopsida; order Pinales; family Pinaceae; genus Pseudotsuga; species Pseudotsuga menziesii. The sequence continues at coordinate 37,228 of LPNX010833699.1, forward strand.
GAACCCCACTGTTTCCCTGGTAACTGAGGTTGAGGTTGCAACTGCGGATGGAGCTTCAGTTACGGAAACAATGGAAGAGACAGGTATGATGGACCATTGGTGGTGGTGGAGACCAGAGGGTTGGTAGAACTGGACATCATGTAAATGGACATGGTGTTCGAAGAAGGAGGCGGGGGGTGAACTTCTTCGATTAGAGTGATCTCCGATTTAAGGTAATGTTGTCGAAGGTTGGCTAAAGCCATTCATAACTCAGACAAGTCTTGGTAATGGTGAGAATAGTGTCCATACAATTCGCAATGGGCACAAGCATGGTTTTTTCTCAATGACTTGTTTCTTACTATTGGCCTGCTTGGAATTTCAACCATGGGGAGGTTTTCTGTTGTATCCATGGCATTCAAATGTGCGCGGATTATGGGAATCTCGGGGCAGTTCTGATTCGGATGGCCCTGTTCTTCGTAGACGATGCAAGGTGGGATCTGTTAAGGTTCTGCAGTAGCTTTCGCATTCTTTCCCCTGGTCCTTTTTGGGTGGGGCGGTGCGGATGCGGGTGCGGTGGTTGGTTTTTGTGGGCCTGGTGGAGGATGAGACTCGACCACAATGGGTTGCATGGGGGTTAAGACTACCTGGGGAATTGGTGGTTGAGATGGTGGATCAAGATACCACATGGGAATTCCCAATGTAAAGTTGGATAGGTTTAGGGTGGCCATTACTGGCTTGCTCATGACACCAGGCGGGGGAAAGAGGAAGGGAATTGTATGGACTGGAGAGGAGCCCAGATACCTCCTTGATGGTTGTATGTCAGGATGAGGTTATGGTTGTAGCTGCGCATAATGCTGCGGCCGCGGATGATGTTGCAGCTGCTGTTGATGTTGTGACTGCGGATGGTGTTGTGGTTGTGGTTGGGGCTGCAGTTGTTGTTTGGGTGCAACAGTGCTAGATAAGAGCATGCACAAGTCCACAGTCTTGTTTGGTGTCGGTGGTGGTGACACTAGGGGGAAAGGAGCCGTCATGGTGGTATCGAAAAACAACATAGGGCCCACATTCAACAATGGGGAGGTTGGTATGTTGTCAACCATGGTGTTGACCATAGGGATAACATTCATGTGTGGTCATCCCTTGCGGATCAATGGTGTTGATGGTAGGGATAATGTTGGCAGGTGTCGTTAGCCCTTGCGGATCGTGATAAGTAAGTTGGTCAATCGTCATGATTTTTCCTTCGTGCGGGAACATCATGAGATGGAATACAGTTGATGCAATAGCTCTCATGGCGTACATATAACTTCTTCCAAGGAGAAGGTTATAGTCCAATTGAGCATTGACAACCTCTATGTCAATCAGGACTGTCTTCTCGGCTAATCTGATGGGGACATGGGGGAGGATTCCTTGGGCTTTAGTGGGATGGCCATCATAAGCCCACAGAGTTGTGGAGGATGGTTGCAGAATTGGGGATCCAAGTTTATGTCAAACTAGGGTCGACATAATGCACATGGATGCCCCCTCATCCACTATGCACCGGTGCACAACCAAATTCCGGATAGACATTGGGATTTAAAAGGAAATGGTTGATGGCATTCACGGTTCTCCATTCTTTGTGTCGAATGTGATCAACTTGGAGTCAGAGGGATCTACATCCCCAAGGGCGGCTAGTAAGGATTTCCGCTGTGTTGGGCAAGTTTTGAGTACCTCAAGAGTGGACATGGTGGTAGGAATTTGGGCCAAATCATCCACGATGTTGTAGTTGACAACAGCTCTAACTGTGGTATTATTGGAAACCTAGCGTATGGGCGGGCATAGGAAAGGGAGTAATTGAAGAGGTGCATTGATTATTTTAGATGTAGATGTTGCTGATGTGTAGTGGGTTCGGTGTTGGTCCTGTACTAATTTCATCTAGTTTGTAGATTGACCTCTTCAGTTGTCATAGCTAGCAGGTGGTGGACACCTGTTTCTGCCGTGGGAGGTGCCCTTGGAGCGTTGGGATTGGGTTGGGGAGGAGGTGTGGTTGCCACTAATCCTTGGACTAGTGATGGGTTTTGAAGCACCATAGGAAGGAGGTCCTTACGGTGTCGAGTTGGGTTGGGCTTGGTCCATTGTGTTGGTGGCATGTTGAACCTCATTCCTAATAGCCTGCTTAGCGTGACCCATGAAGGGACACTCGAATGTGTAGCACCCATAGACCTCACAGAGTGTGCATGGTTGGTTTGTATGCAACGAGGTGTTGCATCTCAGTGCACTTGGTCGTGGAGGATTTTGGGCTAGCCGGTTTGCCGCGGCATTGTTGGGAGGGTTTGGTTGTTGACCACCTCCCTGCAGTTGATTGTTGCCTTAGTTCTGGGGTCGGTTATTCCTAGCTTGCCCTTGTTGATTATTGGGGGCTGGCTAGATGGGACAATTTTGTTGTGCAAACACTTGTCCCAATGGAGTGGGTGGATCAGGGGCGGGGCTTGAACCACTTGCATTGGTGGTGCATAGTATATTTGACTGGGTGGTGGTGCCACAAATGTGGAAATTTTCCCTATGTATTGCTATGTTGGCCAAGCCAAGTCCCGAGCCTGCCGCGGTGGCGTAGGTTGTGTGTAAGAAGTCATGGCTTCAGACTCGGACACCATTCTTGCATAGTTCGGAGTTTGGTTTTGGTAGGCAACACTAGTAGTGTTGCTTGGTTGTGGTGGTATTGTAGGTGGTGTTAGACGTTGCTATGGTTGGTGGGAGACCGAGCCTATGATGGCATCTGCAGCATGGGATGCCCCCGGTGCATCTCGGTAGGAGGTACCCGCACAGGGAGTGTCTAGAATGACAGTGTAAAGGTACCCAGACTATGCATAAATTAGATCGAACTATTGGGATTTCAATATGGCTTCTTCTTCGGATTGGGGACGTTCGGATGCGATGTCCTTTGCTATAGGTGGGAGCAAGGTTTTGATGAACCAATCTAGGAAGATCCCGTCATCAAGTTGGATCTTACACAAACTACGTCGTCGCCGCCACTCATGGATGTGGTCGATATGTGGGTCGCAGTATTTTGGCGGCAAGATAACAAGATCTCCACCCCTTCGTCATATCTGACTTGGAGTTGGAAATATTGTAGGAACATGAAATCCAGGGAGTTGAAATCTGGGTACTTGGCTTGTGGTAGCTCAATTTACCACTTGGCTGCAGCACCTGTGAGGGTGAGTTGGAATAGTATTAGCATGATCGAATCATCTACGATGCTATTTGATGAGCACCATAGATGAAACGTCATGATGTGGTTTTGGGGGCACTCCCCTGCCTTCCCTTCAAACTTGGGAATATCTGAGGGCAGTTTGGTTGGCATGGGAGGCCAAAAAGTTTGATGGTGGATAGGGTCATTTGTTAATCGGGCCAAATCAAGCAAGTTGAGATGTTCCATGAAAGGGAGGTTTGACCCTAGGTTGATGTGTGATGGAGCAGCCATGGTGGTGGGGTTTGCAGGTGCATAATGCACCTGCATTGCTGGGGGTGCTTGTGGCACCATTATGGATGGGCCAGTGCCCCCAAGTGTGGTGGGAGGGATAGTGTGGGTGGAAGGGCCACTTCCCCCATGTATGACAGGAAGGGTAGTGTAGGTGGAAGGGGCACTGCCCCCATGTATGACAGTAGGGGTAGTGTAGGTGGAAGGGCCACTGCCCCCATGTGTTGCAGGTGGGACAGCTTGGTTGGTCAATATGGCTGGTGACAATTGACTTATCATGGTTTGAATAACCGTGCTGGGGCCACCTGCAGGGTTGTTGGTGATAGTTTGTGGTGTGGACATGGGTCCACTAGCAATTGCTATGCCGAAAAATGAATCCAGGTTTGCACCATCCATGGGGCTTGATGGTGCAGTGTGCAGGTCTGGTTTAGACTAATATGGGTCTGAATATGAATAAGAGGATGTGTGGCCTTCTGATGGTGTGGGAGGTTGTCAAGAATGGTCTCGACGATGTTGGTTCAATGACTTGAATTGTGGTGGTTCACCTCTTAGGCATGAGGAAGAGCGTGAGGGATCAATTGTGTTAAATTTGTGTATCAAACTGGTGGAAATGATTTTTTGGACCCCAGTTTCAATGGCTTCTTATTGGTTATAGGTGGCCACTCGACCACCAAGACTGCTAGAAGAAAACGCTTGGCTTTTTCCTCATAGGTGTTCTACTCAATCAGTGGGGGTCGTTGCCCGTTTCGCTTGGAAATTCCTCTCAACGGCCAACTACTTTCGGGTTCCCGTGGTACTCCTCATAATGAGTTTTTGGGCTGAGACCAAGTACTTCCCATGGTTGAGGCAGTCAGGGACTTATGTCCTCAAAGACTGGAGACTTTTAACTTAGTGTAAATTTTTAAATTTTAGTGGCTCTCTCAGCATCATGAAATGAGTTGGGTTGATTTACATGGTATGGTGTGCATGTATTTTTGTTTTTCTGTTATCTGGTGGCTGCAAATGGTTTATGAATATTTCGCAGAGTTCATATCATTGTGGATGAAAGTAGTAAATCGAAATCAGAAATTTTTTAGACATATACCATTTTTTATCCTGAATTGTGATAGCCTGACTAGGTGACTACCTTACACCTATATTCTTCTTCAACCAGGAGAAGGTGTTGGGATCTCAACACAATGGGACTAAGCCCATCCGTAGATCCACATGTCGCCTTTCGGATGTGTTGAGGCCTGGAAATTCGCAGGCGGAAACTGTAAGGGATTCTCCCCAATCAGCGTTCCCAACTAGCCCGCTGACTGTTTGGTATAGGGAATCCGTCCGGTTTACGGTCCGGCTACCGTAGGTCAAAGTAACAAAACAAAAGCTTTACCGGTTGCGGCCCGACCCACCGAGTTTTTTGTTTTTTTGTATTTTGACTCAAAATAAATGATATGCACGTGCCTAACTAAATGCGGGGTAGTCAAGATGCAGGGAGCGGGCACAAAGTGATGCGCAGGTTCTTACCTCTCATCTTCTGCTCACCAGCAACCAAACCAGATACGAACAGAAATAACTAACCGCCTAAACTATCGCTAGGGAGCAGGGTTGTCATTTTTAGATGAGCAATACATATTCATACACCATAAGAAGAAAAACAGGTAGCTGCTACTTCTTCTGCAGCACATGAACGCTTACAGATATTCAAACAATTAGATAGCCAATCATTTTATTACACAAGTATTGCTCGTAGTGGAAATATACCCAGAAAATTACTGAAGACCATCCAGCAAGAACATAGGTTCAAACATCGAATACTCTTACAGTAAATAAAGACTGCT
>LPNX010833699.1:42698-72688 GCA_001517045.1 Pseudotsuga menziesii
ACCAATTTTCCAGCGGAAAAAAGCCCCCTCTAAGTCCTATCTTTTTCTATTTAAACCAGAGCTCCTGCCCCCCGGGCTGCCCTCCAGCGTGTGGCTTTCAGCCTCCTTGACGATTCACCTTCTTCCCTGACTGTTGCGTTTTCCCAATCATCTTCCATAAGCGTGTAAATTTCTGACCGTAACCGCCGTGACTGCTTCCTTGGTGCCTTTGTCGTTCATCCATTTTGTCCTTTCTTCGATCTGAGTTGCCTCGGCGATCATGGGATTTTTCCTGCAGACACTTGAGTGCATTATCTACTAAATTGAGGTATTAAGCGTTTCAAATTTCAGGGCATAATATAAATCCACAGGGAACTAGCTTGGTTTACCCGGGTGAAAATTTCATGGTAAAATGAATCGTCGGTCGGGCAGTACTTGGATCGGATGAGACAAGGTTTCTGTACCGGGTGGGAGAAGGCTCCAGGAGCCGCAACGACGGAGGAGCGCCCAAAAAGGGGGGAGTGAAAACGTAGGCGCCATAGGAAATCGGGCGGCGGCGGGAAGTGGGTCGGAAGCTGGAAGGTTCTATCACCCGCAACGGCGGACGGGACGCGAGGTAAAGGAAAAGGTTCGAGTGGCAGTCGGTAAGTCGGATGTCGGGTGACAAGCGGATCGGAGGTCAACTCCTACCCTCTGGCCGCAACGGCGGGCGATCCAAAAACTATAGCCAGCGATTTACACAGCGAATCGGGCGTCGGGTGAAACCACAGTCGGGCGGAAGGTTTGGTCAGGGAGCCGCAACGGCGGGTGATGTGAGGCTCGGAAACTTCAGAAAGAGGCCCGATCAGCAGCGTGAAGGATCAAAATCAAAAAATCAACTTTCTCGCTAAGGAAAATATCAACATTCGACGGGTAGTGAACAAACCAAACACAATTCAAAATGAAAATGGACACGGAAATTCAAGAAGCGGGCATTCAACTTCAAACAAAAACGAACAGATACGCTCGAGGGTGCCAAGCCTCTGACAATCAATCCAAGCAAACAAAGATGAGGAGGGGTCCCAGGGTTTAAGTGACATAAAGTCGGGGAGAAACGTTGCGGTAGCAACAGGATGTAAGGTTGGTCAATAGGGAGGACGTTGAGCGCCGTGAGAATCCCTCCTTCTCTACCCCCTCTACCTTCCAAATCACCCATTTTAGTGGTTTCGAACAATATTGGGTGAAGTTCCTATTACTATACGAGCTATGCCCTTCGTCTTATCCCAGAATACCCTGAAGGGTGATGACTGGGTATAGGAGGAAGGGTTAAGCAAGATTGTTAATTTTAAGTGAGTTTTAGTCAAACTTTATTCATTAACCCATTCAACATTTAATTTACACTTTGTTTTTGTGGAGAACAATCTGCAATAAATAATGAGAATGCAAAAATATTGGAGCACAAAATATATTTTATTGATCGCGGGCCACTTCGAGGGGCAAGCTCCTTTGAGCAAGCTCAATACAAAATAACTCTTTTGTGCTTTCAATAGCCTCAACACATACTCAGTATACTAAATCTAATCCAAACAACTAATACTCCACATGAATGTGGGATAATGCAACCTATTAACTGGATGACTTAACAACTATTACTTACTCCCCATGAATGTGGGAAATACATCAAACTAATTGGACGACTTACAAAGCATATGCGTCCAACAAAATATACCAACAAAATAAAGAGGGGGGTTGACACAGGTTCTTAACATCCCCTCCCTCTTAGAAAAATCTTTGTCCTCAAAGCTTTAGATGTGGAAACAACTGTTGAATCTGAAGGAGCGGTTCCCATGTAGCATCCTTTGGTTGCATGCTGGGCCACTAAATTGAAGACCTTTGTGATGGACCGAGAGAGAAGCTGACAAGTGTGATTATCGAGGATGGCCTCCAACTTTGAAATGATGGATCCTTCATTATCCCATTCTGGTAAAACAATTTATGCGCTGATGTTGGTGCTGATCACTTGTTGAATGCGAGAAGGAGGAAGTGCCAATTTATAAGCAACATACCCAATCTTTTGAAGAACTAGATATGGGCCAGATATCTTTGGGGCAAGTGTTTGATGCCCTTTGTCTTTCATGGAGGATTGCTTGTAATGCTGCAGACAAAGAAAAACCATATCACCAACTTGAAAAGTGCGCTCAGAATGATGTTGATTAGCTTGTTGTTTCATGTAGGCTCTTGTCAGGTGAAGATTGTCCTGCAGGAGGTGAAGAATCTGATGTCAGTTTCAAAGAACCATGTCAATTTCCTGAACTGGTGAACTACTGGGGGTGGATGGGAGGAGTATTGGAGGTGCCTGAACATAAACTGCTTCATATGGAGTCATTTTAGATGCAATATGGTAGGAATTATTGTACCACCATTCAGTGAGAGGGAGCCACTTTTCCCACTGATGTTGTTCTTTAGAGGTGAAACAATGAAGATAAGTTTCCCAATATTTTTTGACGACTGTAGTCGGACCCTCCATTGGTGGGTGATAAACTGAACTCATATGCAGTTTGGTGTCAAGGAGGAGAAAATGACTTGTGAAAGTTGTGTTGCATTCTAAGAAAATGGAATAAGGGATTCCATGAAGAAGGAATATCCGGGCCATGAAAATTTATGCAATTGAAGAGATGATATATGGATGGAGTGTAGTTTCACCCTTGTGGTGCTGACAAGGAACACATTCGGAAACCATATGTTGAATTTCGTGTTGCACACCCTTCCAAAAGAAGTTACGGCATGCCAGCTCATATGTTTTAATGAATCCAGAGTGCGTTGCCGATGGAGAACCATGGAGTTCATAAAATACCGCATGTTTAAGGTCTGTGCTCTGGGGAAGCAATAGACGACCCTTGTATCTCAGAGAAAATCCATCCCAAGAGGAATACAGTACCACAGAAGGTTTACTGGCCAACTGTTGGATGACTTCAAATAATGAGGATTCATTGACATAGCCTTGCTGAAGAGAGTGTAACCAAGTTGGAAAAGGCATATAAATAACTGAAAGAGAAACATGGGCATCAAATGTGTGGAAAAGAGCATCCACCGCAAGAATGTCCTGAGCCTTCTTATAGTCATAATCCCTGAGTTTGATAACCCATTTCTGTTGTGTTGGGGATGAGACCCATTGTTCCAGGAAATATTTCAAACTCTGGTGATTAGTCTTAATGTCGAAAGGATTCTCTAAGAGGGATGGCCACCACTTCTGTACTGTGTGCAAAATAGTCATCATTTCCTTCTCATATGTAGAGCTGGATAAATTATTTCCATAATTGCATTTGTCGGTGAACGCAATGGGATGTTCATCTTGAAAGAGGCCAACCCCAAGTCCATTGTCGTAAGCATCACTCTCAAGAGTGAAGATCTTGGAAAAATAAGGCATCTGAAAGGTGCATTAGAATGAAAGATCCAAGGAAGTAGTTGACACTGCTGAAGGTTGCATCTGAATGAAATGGAGCTGAGCAAGGACACCATGTGAATTCCTCTTAAGGATCTTTTCCATGCGATGGGAACTGATGATGCTAAGAGAACCTGGTTGTAAGCCATTGAATTTGTGTTTGTTCCCATTGACTGAAAATTACATCCATAGTTCAGAAAAATCCCATAAGATGGGTCCAAGTGTGCGTAACCATTGAGCTCCCAAAATCACATCACATCCTCCTAGAGGCATGGAAAACATGTTAGAGCGCAAGTTATAATCTCCAATAGAGATACACATTGCGGCACTTTCCTTTGCAAGGTAAGGTGCTCCCATTGGCAACCATGACTTTAAAGATGGAGCAAGGATGGACAAAACTATCAGCTTGTTTGGCAATCTGAGGGTCAATGAATTTATGGGTGCTACCAGAATCAATGAGTATTGTAAGAGGAATCTTCTTGAATAAACCCTTGACCTGCATGGTTTGTGGGGCGGTGACTTTGACTAATGAGTGGAGAGATATCTTGGAGTGTTCTTCATGAGAATGAGGGTCAACAGGTGGTTGCTGAATGTCGATGTGAGCGTCTACTGGATCTTGAGAAGCTTCACAAATTTCAAGTGCAGGTGGAGAATCCACATCCAAGAGATAGAGTTTTTGCTCAACACATCTATGTCCCCGGGGGAATTTCTCGTCACAATTATAACAAAGCCTGTTTTCCCGATGTCCTCGTATCTCTACTTCAAACAAATGCTTGATAGGAGTGGTTCTAGGAGCTGGCAGATTTTGGGTTCTTGAGGAACCATAGGTATGAATGGAACAAGAGTGGATTTGGAGCGTTGTTGAGCCCGGATCTTGTCCTCTGCTAGCTTAGCCAACCCGAGGGCTTCCATCATTGTGTGGGGGCAGAACATTTTAACCTCATAGAATATTGAATCCTTCAGACCACTGATAAAACAAATAGGGTAGAATGTAGCAGGAAATCCCTCGGTGTGATTGGCGAGTTTCTCAAATTCTTTCTGATACTCCTGCACAGTGCCAGTTTGGCGAAGTTTGGTGAGTGCTCCTATGAAGTCATCAAAAGCACTAGGACCAAATCGCTGCAAGAGGAGTTGGGAAAAATCTGTCCAGTTTGGCATGGCATGAGCCTTGATGTACCAATGGAACCATTGAAGTGCTTCATGTCCCAAATGAAATGATGCAAGGGGGACTTTATTGAAATCAAAAGTGTTATGCAGACTGAAATATTGTTTTTCCCTATAAATCCATCCAGTCGAATCATTACCATCGAAGCAAGGAAAATCCAGCTTCGGCCCGCGGTAGTGGCTAAACAATGAGAATCCAGTGTCTGTAGAAGACTCGGGCTGGCGGCGGTTGTCCATGGGTGAATGCTGACGATTGAGGCCAAGAAATTTTTGATCTAGATCCTCAAGTTTGGACCTAATGGCGACAAGTTATTTTTCCATTTGTTTATTTGCTCCGGCGTGGGTAACAACCATAAGCAATTTTTTTTCTTTTTTGTTTGTTAAGGTAATGTATAGAAAAACAAAAATAGAGAGGGTTTTAGGAAAAGAGAATTGTGATTTGGGAAAAATTTGGGGGGGTAATTGCGGTTTTACGGGGTTTTGGACACTTTTTTAGGGACAAGAAGCAGAAGATGGGAATTTCAGAGGTGGGATGAAGGAATTGGAAAATGTGGCAGAGAGGGACAATGAAGTAGAAATTGAAAACAAACATCATAGAAAAATTTGAAGGCGATAGGGTGAGAATAAGAGAAGTTATGACAAATTCTGAAAATTGACAATTGTAGGATTTCAGCCTTGAGGAAGCGAAATTGGGGATAAGGGCCTCAATGAAGGAATATGCAGAATGGTAGCATAGGGGTGACGGTGAAATTTCAAGGAAAACGAAGCTAAATCAAGGAAGATATGGTAGAAAAACAGAAATTTATACTTTTTTTTTTAAGAACTGGTTTGTGACGATGCTAAAAGCTGCATTTTATCAACAGGAAATGGAGTAAATGATCTGTGACAATTCTGAAATTTTGCACGTTATCAACTGTAAATAGAGATGGACCTCAGGTATAATCGGTTTCCTATTGGTTCAAAGGTAGTCACTCGGCCACCAATGCTATCTCAGGCTTGAGTATTGGAGCAGTACCCATCACTTCACGGAGCAGGTAAAAGTGCTAACCGCTTGGCAAAAAATGACAGCTCTTTGGTTTTCCTCATGGATGGGAATCTAGCCAATCTGGTGGGGGTCATTTCCCTTTTCGCTTGGCAGGTCCTCTCAATGGCCAGCTACTTCGGGGTTCCTGTGGTACTCCTCACAATGAGTTTTACGGCTATGCCCAAGTATTTCCCACAGTTAACCGGATAGGGTTTATTCCCTTATCCGAATGAAAAATACCGCTGCAAGAAGAAGAACTACTGCAATAATCATAGTGCCAGAAAAAATGTGGCAGAAATTCCACCCAATGCTCAAAAACCTATAATTAGAGCGAGGGTTTTGAGACGAAAACTTTTAAAATGAGAATAACCCGATCTATATTGCTCAGAATCACTATTATAGCCTATTTCCAGAACTGGAACAATCACTCTGCTTCTAACCACAGGATTGGAATAGAAATCTAGGCACCCGGTCAAAATATTTTCGCTCTGCAATTTCTGCGGCCGTCACCAAAATTCTGAAAAAATTGCTGATTTTAAATCCGTGATATCTCCACTTTTAGAACTCCAAATGAGATGTTTTTTTTTGAAACTGCGTATTTTTGAAATAGGAATTCAGATATGCAATCTGTTTCTTCTGATTCTATGAAGAAAGTTTCATAAATTGATATGAAAGTCGTCGCTGAATTTTGTCCTCTTTTTTCTTTTTAAGAAAAAAAAAATTCCCACTTGTGCCAAGGAAAGTGCTCCGAAACCAGATGTGGAGAACCTCCTGCAATAAGTAATGGGAATGCAAAAATATTGGAGAACAAAAGATATTTTATTTATCACGGGCCACTTCGAGGGGGTAACCTCCTTTGAGTAAGCTCAATACAAAATAACTCTTCTATGCTTTCAATAGCCTCAACACATACTTATATACTAAGTCCAATTTAAACAACTATTACTCCACATGAATGTGGGATAATGCAACCTATTAACAGATTGCATGTTTTGGTTCAAATGTGGCAAGGGGGTCGCCACATTTTTCTAGAAACAGGCAAGGGGGTTGCTCATATTTTGCAGACAGAAGCGGGCTGTCTTTTGGAAGGGCGTCGCACCTTTTGGGGGTAAAAGGGTGACCTGGTCGCACCTATGAGGCCCAAATGAGCAACTTGGTCCCCTGTCTGGGCCTGATAAGTGTGACCTACTCCGGAAGGTGAGAATTTTTTACCCTGAGTCAGATCCGGCCGACAGTAACCTGTACTATGGCCAAATGGACTCGGATTTTCCTTGTGGAGGCTTGGCAGTAACATAAAATGTAAATAAACAATATTTTAAACTAGATTTAATAGAAAAATTAACCTAGGGCAAACAACTAAACTAGAACTTTAAATTTTGAAAAACAAACCCAGGGATCCTGTGGGATCGACTTGGTATGGTCGCCAGTTCTATAGCAGGGATTTCTCCCTTGCTATAGGGCAGGAATGGCTACCTTCCATCTATAGGATGGAAGGGTAGGCTCATGGTGGTGAAATGCAGAAAAAACGGACAGAAAATGGGACAGAACATAAAATAAGAGAAATGGCTAGAAACCCCTCTACAAACACTATTAGGGTTTAGCTCCAACAACCTGCATACAACTGTTAGAATCAAAATACCTGCAAAAACATGTTCATAAACAAACCTGCAAACAAAGATGGGTTAAGAAAAACTACAAAATACTAAAGCAAAGACAGAAAATAACATTGGTATACCTTCTCTTGATGGAATGGGCCACCATGCCCTAGCTTGGAGAAGCACCTCTCTTGGATGGGGGAGCTATGGCTCAATAGAAGATGGAGGAGAGGGAGTGTGGGTGGCTTGAGAGACATAGGGTCTCAAGGCGTCCACTCGGGCAGCATAACAGTGTGCAAGGGAGAAGTGTTTTGAGAGTGACCCCCACCCCTCTATTTATAGCTTTTTTGGGGCTTTAGCCCCTTTTTTGTGCTTTTAGCCCCTTCCTCCCTATCTTTAGCTCCTTTTGTGGTTTTTAGCTCCTTTGAGGGGTTTTAGCCCTTTTCTGGAGGCTTTAGCCTCTAGGAGAACTATTTGGGCTCTTTTTTGGGGTGTTTAAGCCCTTTTGCTCATTCTTAAGCCTTTTTGAGGGTGTGGGGGTCCAATGGGGTGAAATGAGGGTCGTGCATGGGTGTCCTTGGGTGGTGTAGGCCATGTAGAGCTGAGTGGGGGATTTTTTGGGTTAACATTACTCATGCGGCAGAAGTAATGTTCTGAGATCCATGACTGGCATCGACCGCATATCCAAAATAAGTGAAAGTTTCTAACGACATCTGCCAAGTAAAAATACCAAGAAAGATAAGTGTGTGCATGAAATAACTATTGTACAATTTTTTTTTACATAAAATACAACATAATACAACAAATGTCGCAAGGCCTCAGTGCTATGCAAAGTATTTCTTTATATAGAGACCATTTCCGATCTCTGACAAGGGTTCCCCATCATAATTGAGTAAATCATATGCTCTTCTTTTTAACATTGTTTTGACAACAAGTGGGCCAAACCATTTAGGTTCACATTTTCCTTTTCCAATTTTATCATTGTCTTGGTCATAAACCAAAACCAAATCACCTTATGAAAAGACTCGAGGATGGGAAACTTTGTCATATTGGGATTTTACTCTTTTCTTGTGTGCTTCTACGTTTAATGAGGCCTCTCTTCTAGTTTCATCAAGAGAGTGAAGATGGAGGAGTCTTTCTTCTTCTGTAGAGGTGTTAGGTAAGAGTTCGATAGCTAGTTTTACAAGATGGGATCTCACATTCAATCAACAACAAAACTTATTCTCCATAAACCAACTGGAAAGGAGTGAAACCAGTTACAGTTTTAATTGAGGTACAATAATCCTAGAGAGCAGTACAGTTTTTTGTGATGTAGTTTTCCATGGTGAGTAATATTGGCTTGTTCATAAATAATCAGCTATCTGGTTGTTGAAATATTTTGTAGAGTGTTCATGTGTTTTGGAAGAAAGTCTCAGCTATCTGAAACATTTCACAATGCATGTACTGATTGTGTTATTCACCCAACATGATAATTCTGCTCCCTAGGGATAGATTAGATAGTTAGTTTATTTCTTGTTGTATCTGATTTCGTTGCTTGCAAGCACAAGACGAGAGGTAAGAACCTGCGCATCACATTGTGACCGCTCCCTGCATCTTGATCGCCCTGCATTTAGTTAGGCACTTGCATTTCATTTCTTAAAGGCAAAAACACAAAAACTCGGTGGGCCGGGCCGCAACCGGTAAAGACTTTGTTTTGTTACTTGACCTACGGTAGCTGGACCGCAAACCGAACGGATTCCCTATACCAAACAATCAACGGGCTAGTTGGGAACGTTGATTGGGGAGAATCCCTTACTGTTGCTGCCTGCGATTTTCCAGGCCTCAATAAGCTCACCATCGTCGATACTTATTCATTAAAACTTTCGATCGTCGCAGTTTTCATTTGAAAGCGAAAGCCATAGTATGAGTTTTTCCTGTCATTGCGGCTGCGTAGTACACTATCCCACCGATGCATTAGTCCTTCCGCTCATCGATGCTAACCTTTAGCACTTAGTGTTTCCGATCACTGATAGTTTTGTAATTCGAAAGTCATATTTGGTCTGTCTTCCGCCGTTGCGGCTATTTAGTTGGTTTATCTACCGATGCTTTTCTAGCTAGTTCCCCGTTTCTCTGATCGCCGACAATTTTTGATTGTCGAGGAAGCCTTAGTCTATATGACTTCCATCGTTGGGGATTTTTAGTGAACTAACCTGCCGATTCATTAGTGGTTTCAATCTTCGACAACGATTTTTAGTCGATTGGCATCACTGACACTACGGAGATGTTAAATATTATAGCCCTGACACTTAGCGTTAAAGGTCTCCGACACCGATTGACTTAATAGTCTTGCGGGACCCGTAGTCTGTTCGTTGTCCGCCGTTGTGGCTATGAATAGGACTATTCTTCCATGGTGTTTAGTTCTTTCGATCGTCGATGGTATTCATTTGATTGCAGAAGCTGTAGTTTGTATGTCTTCCGCCGTTGTGTCTCCTTAGCGAACTAATTGTCTGATGCTTAGTGTTCAAAACTGCCGATAGAGTCTTCCCACTGTTTTCATGGGCGACGAAGGTTTCTGGTTTTGGTCGAGTCGGGGTTTCTCCAAGATGAAGAGCACAGGTTAGGGTTCAGATTTAGCGATTACATTGTTATGATTCATGCTTTCATGATTTCGAGTTAGTCCAGATGTGTCCTGGATTGAGGTAAAGAGTCTTTTTATTGAGCTTGTGATTTTAGTTTGGACAATGGATTTAGTGGATTTCAAGACACAAACTCACAGGATTTATTTGTTTTGTCATTTTTTCATGCATTAACACTATATATAGTTTATTTTATAGAATGCATACAGAGAAGGTAAATGGACTGATACAGTTTTTTGGTTATTCATGATAGGGTGATTGTTGCTGTAGAGAAGATATGTCTAGAAGACAAAGCAGAAGAAAGAAGGAAGCAAGGAATAAAGAGGAAGAAAATGAAGAAGTAGAGATGAAGAGAGAGAAGAAGAAAGTAAGGGTCTGAGATCTCAACAGATCGATAGCAGCAGAGGCCCTGGATTGGGAAAAGTTCATCAGCAACCAAGCTGGTCTCTCTTTATAAAAGTGCTATTAAATTTTAATTTAATATAACGTATTATACAACACTCACTAAAAGACAAATTTGTGAGATTAAATGGTTGGGGGGGAGCCCAAAGGTCACAGGGGGAGCCCAAAGGTCACAAGGGGCAGCCCAAAGGTTTTGTTGTTTTGTATAAATATAGGAGAGTTAGATGTCAAAAAGGAGGACTTTTTCCCAGATAGATTTGTGAGATTATGTTGTAAGAAGAACTATTTCCTTTTGCAATAAGAATTACAAGTTTCCTATTGGAGAAATCTTGGTGGAAGATTTCAAATGCTGTGCTATGGATTTGTTGAATGTGAACTATTTCATTTTCAGCTGTTGTCCATTAACTGTGATATCATTCTAACTCTTTGAACCTATGTTCTTGTTATGAATGCGCTCTAGTTTATTCTATGAAATTTCCACTATGAGTAATGAAGGCCTTTCATAAACACTGAGCTATCTTGTTGTTTATATATCTATTTATGTTCATGTGTTTTGAAATAAGTAACAACTATCTGTGATTTTTCTTAATGCATGTGCAGAAACACATTAATCATTGATAAATGATAATCTTGCTCCCTAGGGATAGGTTATATAGTTAGTTTTAGTTTCTTGCTGTGTGTGATTTAGATGCGAGTGAGTTAAGACGAGAGGTAAGAACCTGCGCATCACATTGTGACCGCTCCTCGTATTCTCTATCAATATGCATTCTTAGATAGGCACTTGCATATCATACTTAAATTCAAAAAACTTAAATATACACGATGGACCGGGCTGTAACCAGTAAAACCTTTTATTTTGTTACTTGACCTACGGTAGCCGGACCGTAAACCGGACGGATTCCCCATACCAAACAGTGACGGGCTAGTTGGGAACGTTTACTGGGGAGAATCCTTAACTATTGTTACCTACAAATTTCTAGGCATCAACAGTTTTTGGCGCTAGAAGGAGGGCAGCCAGAGCATGGCTGGCCGAGGAAACCCATTTTCTCAAGATTATTCCACTTGTGATAGTTGTGAAAGCAGTTTGTTTCCCAATCCAATTTCGGAAGAAAAAGGTAAAGAGCATATGTATTATGTTGATAACTAAGTAGTTGACAATTTGAGAAGATTTACTAAGACTTATGCGAAGAATATTGGAGGATTACCGATAATCCCTGCCTTACCCAAAAGAGAATATCGAAAGAAAGACTGTCCTATATTGGAAGACGCAGTGTTGGTTGAATATTTTGAAGAACTGGTAGAAACAGCCTTGCAGGAAGTTGTTCAACCTCTGAATCAGTTGGACCAAGATACACCTTACAGTTCACCTGTTCATACCCCTGTTCATTCACCACCTCACTCTCCACTTAAAATCATGGCAAATGTAAACGCAAATCAACCACCTAACGCACCAAATCCACCACTTGCTTGGAGGGCTAGATCACCATTAATCCTAGCACCTCCTTTGCATGACTTACCTCAGGATTTTGAGAAAATGTTGCTTAAGTTTGACCCAAGTGAAAATATTTTGGTAGATGATCATTTGCAAAGCTTTTACTTGGCTATAGAAGGACTACAGGCTGGAGAACATGAATATGTAGTCTGCAGATTGTTCCCTCATACCCTGAAAGGAGCAACAACCTCATGGTATTTTGCTCTTCTTGCAAACTTAATCACATACTGGGATACATTTGAAAGAATATTTAGAAGTAAATATGCATTCCAAAAAACTCATGCATCTCTGATGAAAGGGTTATGCGCTTTAAAGAGAGAAAGAAAGGAAAAAGTGCATAGTTTCACTCAAAGGTTTGCTGCTTATCTAAAGAATTTTTCTGCAACTGATAAACCATCTGATAAAGTTCTGAGTGAATACTATACTTCATCTCTAGGGCCTGAATTGGCCATGTTTTCCAAGATGTTAGTCAAACCTACATTGTCAGAAACTTATGAAGAAACTGAGAGGGTAGAAGCTGAAAAAAAAGAGCATAGAATATTATCTTGAGCAGTTGGGAGAATTTTTTTTTGAAGGAATGTTGAAAATGATGCAGAAGCTATCTAACAGAGTCATATATTTGGAAAAATAAAAGGAGGCTCATGAAGCATACAAGCCTTACTATGAAAGGAGAGAAGATAACAATCAATCTAAACCTCCTCCACACAATCTTGCATCAATGAATTTAACTGAAGTAGGTATGGATAATTTTTGCAACTTTCATCAGCAGCCTCATTCTAAAAAAAATTGCCCTCAATGGATCAATTCAATGACATTAGTAATGAATCATATATTGGACTCTAAAATAACAGAAGATGATGAGCAGGAAGAGAAAAATAATCAACCCATAGAAAAACAAGAAGAGGAGGGTTCACTGAAACAGAAAAAAACATCAGAAACAAATGTGACAACAAGAATTCAAGGTTTGATAAATAAAGACAATTCGATACTTCTGAAAATTAAGAGACTTCAAGAGAATGTAAAGAAAATTGAGAAGAGCACCACAGCTAATAAAATACTTGAATTCACCATTACGAGTCAAAATCCAAAGAAAATCAACATGCCTGTTAAGCCTGTTGAAGAAAAGATTGATAATGTAAAAAATAATCTCGAAGAACATAAGATGGAGTATAATATTGTGGAAGATATTAAAAGGGATAACGAAAATATCTCACTATTTGAAATGTGTAATGTGCCTCAGCAGAAAAAAAAAAATTCTTAAAAGCACTTGAAGTACTAGAGAAAAAGCTTCCCACTGACAACCAACCTGAAGAAGAAGAAATTGGTGAAGCAAGTGTGGGAGGTAAGTCTAAATACAAAACCCCACCATTTCTCCTAACTTTTGAAATTTTCAACCATAACACGCACAACTATTTAGTAGACTCAGGGGCATCAGTCAATGTTATGCCACTTTCAGTCTGCAAGAAGATAAATGGACAACCTAAACCATCTACCTGGCAGGTTATTAAGTTAGACAGAACAACTATGAAGGTAATTGGGGAAATGGAGGATGTTCTGATTTGATTATCTTCAAATGAAAAGGTATGTCAGTTCATCGATATTGTAGTAGCAATCATACCTGAGGCTTATGGACTTGTTTTGAGTTGGGATTGGTCAGCAAAGCTAAATGGATATTTTGCATCAGATTGGTCACATCTGTGGTTTCCTTATAAGGGAAGTCCCAATCAAATAAAAGTATTAAGAGAGCCCCACATGAAGCACAATGTTACTCAGATGGAGCGTAAGAATGAACCAGTGAATTTTGTATTGGGAAATTATCTAATTGAGCTAGAACCGGGAAATTACCAAGCAAAAGAAGCTAGAAATACACCAGACACCCAGCCCGATCTCTTTCAATTTTCACAGGCTGATGAGATTGATTGTAAAATAGTAGAGGTAGTTTTTGATAATGGGTAGGCCTTTTTCAATTTGCAGTCAATCCTAGCCCCTCAACTTACAAGCTGCCAGATTTACAGGGGTGGGAAGAGAACTGACCAGTTAGTGGTTTAGTTCTCAAACTTTATTTTTCTTGGTTTTTATTTCTTGATTATCTTGCACATAAATAAACTGATTTGGTTGTTTTTATTTATTTATTTTATTTATGTTTGTTTTAGTTAGATTTTGATTGATTTCAATAAAAGAAGCAAACTTTTGGTTGCATGGAGAGCATCATAATTCTGGTTAACAAAAATCCTTGATTATAAGATTATGTACTATTGATTTATCTGAAAGAATTTCTTCTAGTTTAGAATTTTTCCTAAATGGCTATGAACACATTGAAGTCCTACTTAATCCTTGTAAAATAACTCAGGATAAAAAGGTCTGGAATACTATTTCGAGGCTCCATCCATCTCACATTTAAAAATGTCTGAGGGGGTGACAGCAAGGACCCATGGAAAGGAAGCAGGGTAAACAAGATATTATATATAAATGATTCCATGCCAAGAATTGAAATCCAAAAGGAAAATAGGAGTCAAAAAATCTCCTAAGAAAGAAATATGTATCAAAACAAAGTACTGAACCATATGAGTACAAAATTGCCAAAGTTCTTCTCCGTCCGTGAGCTGAAAATCAATACATCTCTCACACAAAAGGACACTATGGATAGAGGAGCCTAAATAAAAATTCAGAAAGAAAGGCATGCAAGAGGACTCAAAAAGGACAAAAAGGTCCAAAAGTGCAAAAATGCAAAATGGCATGGGAATGAGGAACAAATGAATATTTATGTTTACCATATGTTACAATCCTGTGGTGTCCAAGCTGGGAGCTACCCGAAGACAGAGGTAAAAATTAAATTCATATTCCTAGCCTCAAAAGAGTTATCTAGACTTTTAAATATTGGTTCCCATTATCCCTAAATTGGAATGACATCAATGATTAAAGTACATAAATTTGTCATTTGGGAAATCCAGACATCTAGAGGAATTCAGCATGCTAGTATTTATTGTCAAAACAGGCTGTTGCTCAAAGAAGACGTTTTCCAGAGATCTGGGTTCACCAGGTAGTCACCAATTGTTGCAGCTGCAACTGTTTTCCCATTTTTTTTTAAATTTTGGACCCTCCTTGTCGATTTTATCTTGCCTGGATTTACTTGGTTTCCTGAACTCGGTTGTTCCTCTGCTACAATTTTGAATTTTTGAGTTTGATTCGAGTTAAACTGTTCTCTTTCATTTCGGAGGATGAATGATCTAAAAAGCCTTTGTCTAGCTAATGTTTTTTTGACTTTGGAAACTTCAAGTTTTGATTTGTAAATGTTTTCATTTATCGCTGTCGGAAGTCTTTTGAACAGTGACTCGAGGCCGTAGTTCTCTATGCAGTCACTGTTGCAGAAGCTAAACAATGAATGTTCCGACGGATAGCCCTTATCTTTTCCGATTCCATGGTTTTATTGTTTTAACTTTATCTTTTGTTTGCACTATTGAAATGGTTTTTGACTATTGATTAGAGGGCCAGTCCTTTGCGTCGTCAACACGGCGTTGAGCTCACCATCACCGATACTTAGTCATTAAAACTTCCGATCGCCACAGTTTTCATTTGAAAGCGGAAGCCGTAGTCTAATTTTTTCTCGCCGTTGTGGCTACATAGTACACTATCCCGCCGATGCATTAGTCCTTCTGCTCGCTGATGCCGACCTTTAGCACTTAGCATTTTCGATCGCTAACAGTTTTGTGATTCGGAATTCGTAGTTGGTCTGTCTTCCACCATTGTGGCTGTTTAGTTGGTTTATCTGCTGATGCTTTTATAGCTAGTTCCCTATTGCTTCGATCGCCGACAATTTTCTATTGTCGCGGAAGCCTTAGTCTATATGACTTCCGTCATTGCGGCTTTTTAGCGAACTGACCTACCGATTCATTAATGGTTCCAATCTTCGATGCTTAACTATCAGTGGTTTTTAGTCTATTGGCATCGTCGACACTATGAATATGTTAAAGATTATAGCCCCGACACTTAGCATTAAAGGTATCCGACACCTATTGACTTAATAGTCTTGCAGGACCCGTAGTCTGTTTGTTGTCCGCCGTTGCGGCTATGAATAGGACTATTCTTCCGTAGTATTTAGTTCTTCCGATCGTCGATGGTTTTCATTTGATCACAAAAGCCTTAGTTTGTATGTATTCCACTGTGGCTCTGTAGCGAACTAATTGTCTGATGCTTAGTGTTCAAAACTGCCGATCGGGTCTTCCCGCTGTTTTCATGGGCAACGGAGGTTTCTGTTTTTGGTCGAGTCAGGGTTTCTCCAATATGAAGAGCACATGTTAGGGTTCATATTTGGTGGTTACATTGTTATGATTCATGCTTTCATAATTTCGAGTTAGTCCAGATGTGGCCTAGATTGAGGTAAAGAGTGTTTTTATTGAGCTTGTGATTTTAGTTTGGACAATGGATTTAGCGGATTTCAAGACACAAACTCGCAGGATTTCTTTGTTTTGTCATTTTTTCATGCATTAACACTATATATAGTTTATTTTATAGAATGCATAAGGATAAGGTAAATGGACTGATACAGTTTTTTGGTTATTCATGACAGGGTGATTGCTGCTGTAGAGAAGATATGTCTAGAAGACAAAGTAGAAGAAAGAAAGAAGCAAGGAAGAAAGAGGAAGAAAATGAAGAAGTAGAGATGAAGAAAGAGAGGAAGAAAGTAAGGGCCCGAGATCTCAATAGATCGATGGCAGCAGAGGCCCGGGATTGGGAAAAGTTCATCAGCAACCAAGTTGGTCTCTCTTTATAAAAGTGCTATTAAATTTTAATTTAATATAATGTATTGTACAACACTCACTAAAAGACAAATTTGTGAGATTAAACAGTTGAGGAGGAGCCCAAAGGTCACAGGGGGAGCCCAAAGGTCACAAGGGGCAGCCCAAAGGTTTTGTTGTTTCGTATAAATATAGGAGAGTTATATGTCAAAAAGGAGGACTTTATCCCAGATAGATTTGTGAGATTATGTTGTAAGAAGAACTATTTCCTTTTGCAATAAGAATTACAAGTTTCCTATTGGAGAAAGCTTGGTGGAAGATTTCAAATGNAGTTGTTGTCCATTAACTGTGAGATCGTTCTAACTCTTTGAACCTATGTTCTTGTTATGAATGCGCTCTAGTTTATTCTTTGAAATTTCCACTGTGAGTAATGAAGGCTTTTCATAAACAATGATCTATCTTATTGTTTATATATCTATTTATGTTCATGTGTTTTGAAATAAGTAACAACTATCTGTGATTTTTCTTAATGCATGCGCAGAAACACATTACTCATTGATAAATGCTAATCTTGCTCCCTAGGGATAGGTTAGATAGTTATTTTTAGTTTCTTGTTGTGTGTGATTTAGATGTGAGTGAGTTAAGATGAGAGGTAAGAACCTGCGCATCACATTGTGACTGCTCCTTGTATTCTCTATTAATCTGCATTCTTAGATAGGCACTTGCATATCATACTTAAATTCAAAAAACTAAAATATACACGGTGGACTGGGCCGTAACCGGTAAAACCTTTTATTTTGTTACTTGACCTATGGTAGCCGGACCGTAAACCGGACGAATTCCCCATACCAAACAGTAACAGGCTAGTTGGGAACGTTTACTGGGGAGAATCCCTAACTGTTGTTACCTGCAAATTTCCAGGCATCAACAAGTCCATACAATGCTTTCTTCAATTTGCAGACATAATATTTACTTTATGATAGTAGGAACCCTTCTATTTGTTGTATGTAACCTTCTTCTTCTAATTATCCATTTAGAAAGGATAATTTTACATTCATTTTATATACTTGATATTTTTGGAGCATGCATAAGCTAAGAACATTCTTATTGATTCTATTCTAACTATATATGCAAATGTTTCTTCAAAGTATATTCCTTCAGCCTGAGCATACCCTTTGCACACCAGTCTTGCTTAGTTTCTGATTACTTTTTCATTTTCATTCAATTTATTTAAAGACCCATTTAGTGCTGATAACTTTTTCCTTTTTGGGGGGGGGTCTTGGGACAAGTTTCCATGTCTCATTTTTATCAACTTGATTTAGTTCTTATTCCATGGCTGCTCATCAGTTCTATCCTCCTCAAAGTTACTTGGTTCTATTGTAGACAATAATGAGAGATGTCCTTGTTTAGTTGTATATGATTGTCTTCTTTGTCTGGTTTCAACTCTTGCACTTCTGTCACCAATAATTTGTTGTGGTGGATGGTTTTCTAATACCAAGGTTTAGAAGATGTTTATTTATCATGTTTTTCATCTTCTTTATATATTTCTTATTGTTCCACTTCTGGATTCCTCTCTTTTTGTTGTTCTTCTTATTCTTATAATTGTTGTGATTGATCTTCCTCTTATTTTTCATCAAAGATATTTGAATATTCACTTTCCTCCCTAGTTTTTAGTAGTTTTGTTTAATCAATTTTTACATCGATGCTTTCTACTACCTTGTTTATCCTTAGGTTATAGTATTTGTATGCTTTGCTTTTGCATGCATCCAAAAGGTATGCCTTCATCAACTGTGGAGTCAAACTTTTCAAGATTTTTATCTTCTGTTTTTGTGTAACATTTACTTCCAAACACTCTAAAGTGCTCGACATAAGTTGATATTATTAAGTTTCCATGGTTCATAGGGGGTCTTGTCACTATTACTCTTGAGAAATCCTGTATTTAGAATATGAACAATTGTGTATACTGATTGAACCCAAAAGATGTCTCTTAATTTGGATTCATTTAATGTGGTTCTAGCCATCTCTTTCATAGTTCTATTTTTCCTTTAATAAAATCCACTTTGATAAGGAGTTATGGATGCATAAGAAACATGTAACTTAAAGTGGAGAAACAATCTGGAAACATGTAACTTAGTTTTCATGGATATAAGTTTGATGTTTTTTTTCTCCTTTATTTCTAAATTTTGGTTGAACATTTTTGTTAAAAATCATTATTAGTTATCTAGGAAACCTCTTTTGTTCAATACATCTTGCCATAAATGTGTTAAGAACTTTATTTCTTCTTAAATTTGTTTCTATATCTCTCTCTTAGCCACAATAGCAATGATCTTGATAAGGAAATACATATTGATTCTAGCATGGTACACAAATAACACACACAAGAAAGTTTTTAGAAGTCATGCATGAACACGCCAATGATATTGATCCCTTAGAAGGTGGTTATGATATTATTTTAATGGTAAAAAGTATTTATCCTCTAGTGTTGATGAAAAATTTGTAGGGTAAAAAAGTTGGTTTTGTACTTATGTATTTGTCTGTATCATATTTATTTTTAGGATTGTTTTCTTGAAGCAAAGTTTGAAAATTAACTTAACTTATAGTTTGCTTTGCTTCTAAATTGTTGGTCTATTTTGGAGACTTTAAAAATGTGTTGATTTTGCACCATTTTTGGGACACTATCTTTGACCTCCTTATGTTGTTGTATATCTCCAATTTAATGGAGTAGCATACCTCTTTTAATAAGTAAATATGAACAATTAGAAATATATAATTATACTTTGCTAGAGCAACTTAAGACTCTCAATTTAAAAAATAACAGTACAAAAAAAATATAGCATGATTGTTTATTTGCATTGCATTTATGGGAAAGATAAATAATCTACGGTTTTACTGGCTACGGTTATTTGCATCCATACATGTCTCTTGAGCATGCCAAAATAAATATCAACTTATTGTTTTTCAATGGACCTATTGGTCCAATCATATTAGAGTAAATTTGGGGTTTGAAATGGACGTCTTGAGTACACTAGTACAAAATGAGAGATAAATGACTAGACGACCAAAAAATTTGGTCACCTCAGTTTTTTCAATGGATAACCGACCAAACTTGAGTTAGCCAACTAAAAATGACCAAGATAATAACCAATTTGGTCACATGATAAAATATATGACCAAATAACAACATAACTAAAAATGACCACATAACAATAACATTAAGAATATGAATTGACCATTTATTTGGTCATTTTTTGTTGTGTCACTCTGACAATGGAAAATTACAATTTTGACAATGAATTTGTACAATTCACTAAATTTTTACACTATAGATGGATTCAGAGCCCCCCTAGAAAGGGGGGATCTGAATCCATCTGCGGTGTTAAAATTTAGTAAATTGTAGACCCCTTTCCTGGATTTAGTGGTTTATTTTGATAGTCTAGATACTGTTGTGTCTCAGATATTAGTCGTTTCTCGTCAAAAGCATAATCATGTATTGAATTTTATACCATTTTGTTCAACTTATCACACTTATCATGCTCATATTTCATTTGGCCAAAATCGTCATCATTTGACCCTTTGAACACTCGGTTGAAGTTTTGGTAAGTAAGAGTCTTTTGCATCATCACTTGAAATCCACCTATTTTGTGCCTCCCAATTAATTTGTCAATCTTGTATATCAAAGCCAACTCATCATGCCTATGTACATAATTTTATAAATACCACTTTGGTGTTCCTGTGGGAAAAAAAATGCATATATCCTCCATTTAATAAAAATAAAAACCCTCTTTTTTATATTAAAACTCCCATCTTTATAATTTACCCCATCTAAAATTCTAATCTTTATTACTTTACTTTTATGATTATAATTTTGGAAATATACAACAATAATTCTCCCCACCTTAGTTAAATGGGTTCCCTTTTAACTAACCCTCTATCCCTTTTATCCATTCCAAATATTATGAACTTCTCTTTTAAAGAAGCCCCCCATTTAAGTCATAGCCACATACCCTTCTTCCCTATGTCTCCAAAAGTTTCATTAAAATATGAAGGATAAAATAAATTCCCCTTTATATTACTCACCCCCATCCAAATGTCATATTTATGCATAGAGGGGTCCCTTGTCCCACAAAAAAGGTGGTATCATACAAAAACTTGGTGTCTTGCTTAGTGATGACCTTGAAAATATATTATTATTATTATTATTAACAGAAACCAGAGAATTTTTTTTTATATATAAAAAGGCTGAGCACAGCCATCCTTACAGGTCTGTAACCAAAATTTTTGAGCTACTATAGAAGGACAAACAAAGGTTTCTAGGGACAAACAAAGGTTTCTAGGCTATGAAAAGAAAGGTAAATGATTCTAGGCTTCTTGCTGAAACAAGTTACCCCTCAGAAAGCTATTGTCTTACAAATTGATTGTTCAACAATATACAAAAAAACATATATAACCAGGAGAGTAGAACCTAAAACTTCTGAGCTTGTTGCCCATGGGTCGCCTGGCCAACTGAGGGATCTTACATATGCAAATATCCAACAGTAGGGGATCCCTAGCAATGACTACACTGGGTCATGCTAGTAAGATTCTGTACATCCTCCTTGACAATGTCGACTTTCCCCATTAATTCATGCAGGTCCCTTGTGTTGTCATCAATTATAGAGGCATGGCAGTCAAGCTAGTTGGAAATGTTTTTGGTTTCAGCTACGATCGCCCTGTTACCATTAACACTAGTGCCAACCATTCTATAAATCCAACGCATTCCACTCTGTAATTATGCAAGCAAGGACTTGATTTCTTCGATATCCTTGGGGGTTGCCATACTTTCCTGAGCCTGCATTACCAAGTGAGGCTAGAAAGGAGAATAAAAAATGCTAGAAGAAATTATACCTAAGCTAAGCGGATCCTGGGTGAAGGAAAGTTGATCTTGAACTAACCACAACGACATTGGGATCTCTTTGAAGGGATGGTAAACCAATTCACAATCCACCTGCGAGCTGAGAAAACCTGCAAAAAGGGTTGAGATATCTTCTTTCGGAGGAACGAGGAGAACATGGCACATATCCAAATCAAGAGCGAGCCTGGAGGACTAAGATATGGAGTTCATGATGGTCGTCAATCCTGTGAAGTGTGTGAGGAGTTCGCTAGGGATTTCATTGTACAGGAGGAAGAGACGTCCCATAAAGGCCTTCACATGGCCAAAACCACCACCTTTAAGAGTTTGTCGCGTTAAAGGATGCGTGTTCGAAATGCAAAGAGGGAGGGAAATGAGGGGGGTGGAGGAGAGTGGGTAAGAAGACCCTCTAGAGAAATAATCAGGGCTAAGGAACATGTTTGTGGTGGTGTTGATCTCTTATTGAGACAATTCCCAACTTGTTCTTTACTCCTTGATTTTCCATTTTATCCGCAAGGCCATTTTTATTCCTTAGAATTTGGTAGTAAGTATCATGAAGAGTGGTACCCATTTTTCTAATGTGCTCATACAACCTTTTCCAGTTGGTTGCACAAGAGTTGTATCCTTTCCTCATTTTCTGAATGATCTGTTTACAGTCTCCAAAGACGATGATCTTTTTGATATTTTCCTTTTTGACAAGTTTAATACCAAGGTAAAGGGCGAGCCATTCAACTTCGTTGTTGGTTTTTCGTCCAATCCCCCAAGCATAAGTTGCCACTGTATTTCCTCTGGGATCTAGGATAATCCCACCTGCACATGCCTCCCCAAAATATTATTATTATTATTATGCTAATGTATATATCGTATAGTTATTAATATATATATATATATATATATATATATATATATATATATATATATTTATTCACCAGAAAATATATATTAATATACAATATACAATCTTGGTGGTCTAGCTCAAGTGGTTGAGTGCTGTAAGTTGTGAGTAGAAGGTCTTGGAGTCAAATCCCTAGGTGGCTATTAAAAAAATAGAAAATAAAGAAAAGTGAAATAGGGAATTTTTCAAAAGGAAATTTCAATAGATCTGATTTGCTTGAGTTGTTGAATGGATGCCAAAATGGCTATTTAATTTTTTGTTTTTTTGTTTTAGGGTTTGAATTTCAGGTGGCTCAGCCTCCCTCCTCCCAACAGTGAATTTTTTGCAGGGTTCCAACCCAAGATAATTTGGCCTATTTTGATCTTGGAAAACCTTACTGTGGAAATTGAACCCAAGAGATAGAATGATTACACTCACAAAATTGCTAATCAAACATGCAAAATTAACACCAAAGGAGATTGAAATTGGAGCATAACACTAATCTGTATTGAGTAAGTGTACAATAGGCAACATTATGAAGTAATAGGCTATTGTAATATATAATTACATGAGAGGTTAGAATGCATAAGGATGCCATTCGAAATAGTAAAAAAGAAGGCTTACCAAATCTAGTCAAATCCCCCATAGGTGCATAAAGCAGTTTCCAAATCTATGAAGATGCTCATGAATTTTCTAAGTCAAGTGGGAAAGCTAAAGAGGGATGGAAAGAAAACTCATACATTCTTTTATTTGGAGAAAATGATGGAGGATGATGTGGGGAAAAAACAAGGTAGTTAAACCTAGACTAGCTTTTCCTTTTGCCTTAAATCAATTATAAAGCAAGGAAGCTTTTTAGAAAAAGCATATATGCACTTTAGAGATTCTGGAATAAAGTAGACATGCTAAAATTGGTTTCCAAAATGTTTCCTAAGTGCTCCATGACTCAT
This sequence comes from Pseudotsuga menziesii, assembly GCA_001517045.1. NCBI lineage: Eukaryota > Viridiplantae > Streptophyta > Pinopsida > Pinales > Pinaceae > Pseudotsuga > Pseudotsuga menziesii. The sequence goes on from LPNX010833699.1 coordinate 65,836, forward strand.
TTTTAGCAAGTGTTGACTTCTAGGACATGTAGAAGGCAACTAGCATAGAATGGAATCTAGGAATCTAGGTAATAAGACAAAAATAATTAAATTAATGTCTAACGTAGGTAACTATGGGTTGATTATTCTAACACCCCCCCTTAATCTTGAATTTATGAGTAAATATCAAAAAATTATAAGGCCTAGCAACAAGGCTTAGTCACCCTTTACATACTACTTGTCCATACAACCAAGGAAAGAGGAAAAAACCGAGTGGGAAAATTCTCCCTTAAACATGGACAGGAAAAACAAAATTTGAAAATCTTGTCATCAATCATGCTTCAAAGCATGATCAGCAATCCCCAGCAGTGATTTGATATTTCTGAAGATCTTCTCACAAAAAACTTTGGTGAAGGTGTTTGCTACTTGTTTTGAAGATGCACAGAAGAGGAGAACAATGGTACCATCATGCACAAGCTGCCTAATGTAGTGCATATGGATCTCAATGTGCTTGGTTCACTGTTTCTGAACTGGATCATTGTAGATTCGAATGCTGCTCTGATTATCACAATAGATAATGGTTGAAAACACCGATTCAAAGCCACATTCTCCAAGTATCCCCTGAAACCACAAACATTGGGTTGCTGCATTTACAACTCCTCTATACTCTAATTTTGTAGATGAGAGTGCTCTGTCACTTTGCTTCTTGCTTGACTAGCTGATTGGTCCTTCTGCAAGCATGAACACATATCCTGATGTAGACTTTCGATCTGTGTTGTCACCTGCCCAATCACTGTCAGTAAATCCAATCAAATCAAGATTAGATTTTGCTTTGTAGAAGATCCCATGAGTTATTGTTCCTTGAACAAAGTTTAGGATCATTTTGGATGCTCTCCAGTGGATCTCATGAGGCTGATCCATGTATCTCAAATCCACACTAACTGCATAAGATAGATCAGATCAATTGTGTGTAAGATAAAGCAAACACCCAATCAATTTCCTATACAGTGTATTATTTACCATAGGAGAAGAGCCTGATTCTTCAAGCTTAACTCCTGAAAGGAAGGGAGTCTTGCTTGGCTTGCAATATTTCATGTTGAACTTGATGAGAAAATCTGAAGCATACTTGGACTGATGTAATTTGATTCCATGTTGGGATCGAGCAATTTCAAGACCCAAGAATTGTCTCAACAATCCCAAATCTGTCATAGAAAATGCATGGTTCATTGCATCCTTCAAGGAGGAAATATATTTCTTTGATCTTCCTATAATCAGTAGGTCATCCACATACAAGACAATAATCATCAAAGAACCATGAATCAGCTTCAAATAGACATTAGGATCAGAATTTCATTGAACAAAACTCAGTGACATCAAAAAGCTATCAATCTTGGCATACCAAGCCCTAGGGGCTTGCTTGAGCCCATACAATGATTTCTTTAAACTGCACACTAAAGATGGATTAGAAACAAACCATTCAGGTTGCTGCATGTAAATCTCCTCACTGAAATCTCCATTTAGGAAAGCACACTTCACATCCATGTGATGCACTTCCCACTACTTTGAAGATGCAATGGCTAGAGCTAGCCTTATGGAGTCCATTTTTTCCAATGGTGCAAAGGTTTCATTATAGGAAATACCATGTACTTGTGAGTAGCCCTTGGATACCAATATTTCCTTATATTTCAAAGATGAATCATCAACAGCAAAATTGGTCTTGAAAACCCACTTACATTGCACTAGCTTCCTCCCTGGGGGAAGATCAACCAATTCCTAAGTGTTGTTCTTCTGGAGCGAGCTGAATTCTTCTTTCATGGATGTTTTCCATATTGGATCATGTGCTGCATATTCATATGTCTGTGGATCTGATTCAACCATCAGATAGCACTTCTCAACAAATAGAGTATCTTTCACACAAAGGGCACTCTCAAATTGAGATTTAGTCCTCCTAGTGTCATTAGGATTTATAGCTAGTTCCCCAACTGCATGAATGGTATTTTCTGCCCATTTTGGTATTTTAGGACTTTTAGGATATGCAATCAAATCATCATTATCAGACATATCAGAATCAACAAACTCATTAGTCTCTTCAGTTATAATCAATGGTTCTGGTGGTGAAGAGGACTCTCCAACTTTAACTGTTGCTAAAGGATTTTCTTGGAACTGAACACGTATTTCAATGAAATATTTGTTAGTTCTCAAGTTGATCAACTTGCACCCTTTTGAATATTCAGAATACCCAACAAATAGGCACTCTTGGCTTTGGGGTTGCAAAGCCTTCCTCTTTTCAGTTGGAATTCTAGCCCAAGCCTTTGAGCCAAAAATCTTGAAATGGGTCACATATGGCTTGTGCCCACTCCAAGATTAGAAAGGAGTCATACCATCAAGCTTCTTATGAGGCACCCTGTTCTAGATGTAGGATGCACAATTTATAGCTTCGGCCCAAAAATTTGGTGGCAAAGTCTTAGCCTCCATCATTCAGGTTGCCATCTCTTTCAGTGATTTGTTCTTTCTCTCAGCAACACCATTTTACTGTGGTGTGTAACGGATCGAATGCTACATCTGAATACCTGCATATTTTCAATACTAAATTAACTCAGACTTGACATACTCACCACCATTGTCATATCTGAGGATCTTGAGTTTCCTCCTAGACTGGTTTTCAACCAAGGCTCTAAAGACTTTGAAGAGGTCAAAAAATTCATACTTATGCTTTAGGAAGTGAACCTAACAATACCTGGAAAATTCATATATGAAGGCCAGTGCATATTTGGCTTGAATCACGGGAATATGAGGGAATGGACCAGGAATTTCATTGTGGATCAACTCAAGAGGTACAGAGGTTCTCTCATGACTAGCTTTCTCATACTTGTGCTCTGGGTGTTTTCCTAGGATACAACCTTGACAGACTCCCTTAGAAAAATTGATCTTTGGTAACCTGTTGCTGCCGCAACCTTTTTCCCCGATTTTAGTTTTTCACTTAAACTCTGGGAACCCTCCTTAGCATTATTTGCTTGGATCGACTGTTGAAAGCTTGGCGTCTTTGAGAATATCTTTGCGTTTGAAGTTGAGCGTCCGTCTTGTTTGCTTGCTTCGTTCAGTTCGATATGAGTCGTGTGATCTGTTTTTAACGCCCATAGAGTGTGAAAGTTTGCCTTAGCGAGTTTTTTGGTTTTTTGGTCGTGATTGGGCCTCAGCGCTGTTAGTTTTCTCTTTGGATTGGGCCTCTTTCAAAGAAGTTGAGTCCTATCTCACCCGCTGTTGTGGCTCCTAGACCAAAGTTTATTGAAGTGTCACCCAACGCCCGATTCGTGGTTGTAAATTGCTTGCTCTAGAGTTCTGGATCACCCGCCGTTGCGGATGGGGAGATGAAGTCAGCTGCCGACACGAGTTTCATCCGACTTCCGACCAGCCGTCCCTCGCTCGAACTTTTCTTCTCCCTCGTCGCCTATCCTTGACCTGCATCCCGTCCGCTGTTGCGGGTGGCAGAGCTGTTCAGCTTCCGATCCACTTCTCTCCGCCGCCCGATTGCCTATGACACCCATGTTTTTCACTCACCCTCTTCTTGTGCTCCTTCGCTGTTGCGGACCCTGAAACCTTGCCCATCTGATGCCGTATTCTCAGCCCGTCCGATTCAAGTCTCGCCCGACCGCCGATTCTTTTTCGTGAGTTCTCGCCCGGATGAACCAGGCCAGTTTTTATGGATTTTTCATCATAGTTAAAAGGTTCTCGATGCCTAATGTCTCGTATGAGTGGATAATGCACCAAGTTTTATGCAGGGATCATCCCATGAATCGCTGAAGCAAAGCATCGCGCAGAGAAGGACAACATAAACGAATGACAGAGGCGCCGATGGGGTATTTTTAGCAGTTACTGTCAGAAAATAAACGCCTGTGGAAATGATGGAGAAAGCGAAACGACCAGAAAAGCAATTGAATCGTGGAAGGACGCTGAAAGGTCACACGCTGAGGGCAGCCCAGGAGACAGGACTTGTAGTTTAAATAACGGGGAGCCTGAGGAAACGAGGGCTTTTTCCCTTAGAAAATTTTGTAATGGTTGGCTTGTAAGAGGAACTACTTCGTTTTGCAAAGTGAACTGCAATTTTGCCTACTAGAAAGAGTAAAGAAGTGGAATGTATCAACAAAATTCGATGAATAATGTTGCAGATGAATTATTTCGTTTTCAGCTATATTTCATTTACTGTAAGAATATTTGATGTTTTGAACCTACGTTCTGGTTAATTATTCTTCAGTAGTTTTCTGGGATGCATTTTCACTAAGAGCAATAAATGTTGTTATAGAATGATCGGCTATCTGGTTATTTGAATATTTGTAAGTTTTCATGTGCTGTGAGAGAAGTATCAACTATCTGTGATTTTTCTTACCGTATGTGATATTGTATTGCTCAGTCAAGATGATAACCTCGCTCCCTAGGGATAGTTTAGGTAGTTAGTTGATTTCTGTTCGTATCTGGTTTGGTTGCTTGTGAGCACAAGACGAGAGGTAAGAACCTGCGCATCACTTTGTGACCGCTCCCTGCATCTGGATCACCCTGCATTTAGTTAGGCACGTGCATATCATTCATTTAAGTCAAAATGCAAATTCCGGTGGACCGGGCCGCAACTGGTAAACCCTTGTTGTTACTTTGACCTATGGTAGTCAGACCGTAAACCGGACGGATTCCCTATACCAAACAGTCAGCGGGCTAGTTGGGAACGCTGATTGGGGAGAATCCCTTACTGTTGCCGCCTGCGAATTTCCAGGCCTCAACAATTTTGGCGCTAGAAGGAGGGCCGCCACTGCATGGCTGGCCGAGGAAACCCGTTTTACAGAGATTATTCCGCTGGTTACAGTTCTGAAAGTAGTGGACCACGAAATCCAATTCCAGAAGAAGAAAATAGAGAACATCTATATCCTGTTCGCAACGAAATTGTAAATGATCTAAGAAGACATACCCGTGCTTATATAAAGAAGATCGGAGGGTTACCAATTATCCCCGAGTTTCCTAAAAGAGAGTACAAGAAGAAAGACCGTCCTATAATAGAAGATTCGATGTTGGTTGGAGACTGGCAAGAGCTTGTGGAGACTGCCTTACAAGAGATTGAATTGCCTTTGAACCAAGTAGGCCCAGACACTCCTCACAGCTCTCCTGTTCACACCCCTGTTGGTTCACATCCTCCCACCCCTGTTGTTTCACCTCCGCATTCTCCACCCCGACCCATGGCCGGTGTTAACGCCAATCAACCCCCACCAAATCCTCCACCACCCGCATGGAAAGCCAGATCACCCCTAAATCTGACCCCACCTTTGCACGACCTACCCCAGGCCTTTGAGAAGCTACTGCCCAAGTTTGACCCAAATGATAAAATCCTGGTGGATGATCATCTACAGAGTTTCTACTTGGCGGTAGAAGGTTTGAGGGCTGGGGAACACGAAGATGTGGTGTGTAGACTCTTTCCTCATACCCTCAAAGGAGCTGCAGCTTCATGGTATTTTGGGTTGCCCGCCAACTCGATCCCAGACTGGGATACTTTCGAGATAATGTTCAGAAGTAAGTATGCCATCCAAAAGACTCACGTTGCCCTCATGAAAGGACTATGTGCATTGAAGAGAGAGAAAAAAGAAAAGGTGCACAACTTCACACAAAGGTTTGCAGCGTATCTAAGAAATTTCTCTGAAACAGATAAGCCTTCAGACAAAGTACTGATCGAATACTATACTTCAGCCTTGGGTCCTGATTTGGCCATGTTTGCAAAAGGCAGAGCCAAGCCTACATTGGCAGAGACCTACGAAGAGGCAGAAGTGGTGGAAGCGGAAAGAGAAAGTGTGGAGGACTATCCGGAGCAATCAGGAGATAAAGGTGTGGGAAGAAAAACCTTACTGTTCACCAAGCCTAAAGAAGAAAAAATGCCATACTATGATAGCCTGGCTAAAATGATGCAAAAGCTGTCCAATAAGATCATAGACTTAGAAAAGGAAAAGGAAGCACAAAAGTTTTTCAGGCCATACTACAAGAAAAGAGAGGATAGCAACGAGACACAAACTCCTCCTCATAAAACTGCATCTATGAATCTGACAGAAATAGGGATGGAAAATTTCTGTACTTTTCATCAACAGCCTCATTCCGAAAAGAACTGTCCACAATGGATAAATTCTATGACGTTGGTCATGAATCAGATGTTGGATTCGAGGTTGACAGAGGAAGATAATGATGAAAGAAAAGAAAATGTCGCATCCACTTCTACAAAAGATCAGGAGGAAGAGACTATGGCATTATGGAGTTCTATCTCCGTACTCGACGCAGAGGAAGAAAATGCACAGGGACGCAAAGATACCAGGGAGGCTAACGTAACAACTAGGAGCAAAGGGGCGGTTAGTGACGACAGTCTTTTGCTCCCAAAGATTCGAAGGTTGCAAAGAAACATAAAAAAGAAATTCCAAGACAAATCATTGGCTGATTAGATTCCAGAATTCACCATTACCAGCCAGAATCCGAAGCAAAACAGAACGCTGCCCAGGCTAAATGAAGAGAATGCGAACGCTGATAAATCTCAGTCCATTAAACAACTAATCGAATATGATATTGTTGAAGACTTAAAGAAGATAAAGGCGAACGTCCCGCTGTTTGAAATGTGCAAAGTGCCTCAGCAGAAAGAAAAATTGTTGAAAGCGCTGGAAACATCAGAAGAGAGGTCGCCCACAGACAATCAGCCTCGGGAGGAAGAAGAAATCGGGGAAGCTAGTACTGGAGGTAAGTCCAATACCAAACACCCGCCTTTCCTCTTGACGTTTGAAATTTTTAATCATAACGTGCACAATTGTCTAGCAGACTCGGGAGCGTCGATTAATGTCATGCCCATATCAGTATGTAAGAA
>LPNX010833706.1:0-15625 GCA_001517045.1 Pseudotsuga menziesii
GAGGTCTAAAATGGGCCTCCTAAGGAAAATAATAAAATAATAGTTAAAATAATAAAATAATAGTTATTAATTTTGGAGGAAGAATGAAAAAAAATACTTTTTTTGTTCATATTTTTGACATATCTCCTTGTCTTTTTACTCAAATTCTGAGCGGGAGAGCTCATTTGATGTGGAATTTAATTCCACATCCAATGAGTACCCACACTGCATACTTTTGATAGACCCCGCTACCCCAAAAATAAGAAATACCTGATAAAAATGTGGTGATGATGTCATCATCACATTTTTCAGGTATTTCTTAGTTTTGGGGTAGCGGGGTCTATCAAAAGCATGCAATGTGGGTACTCATTGGATGTACAATTAAATTTCACATCGAATGAGCTCTCTCGCTTGGAATTTCAAAAAAAACACAGGGAGATATGTCAAAAATACAAACAGAAAAATAGTTTTCTTTTATGACAAATATGTCAATTCAACCATTATGGTTGATTGATTTTATTGAAATTCTATTGGTTCTTGAATTCCAACTCACAAAATTTATTGTTGGCGTGTTTTCTTATAAGGTCCATTTTAGACCCCAAATTTCCTGTAATGATTTGTCAAAAATACGAACAAAAAATGTAGGTTTTTTTATGACACCTATCCCCAAATTTATTATAAAAATTTGTTTAAGACCTATACGGTATTTCAGATTTAAAGCCATTTCATTGGCTAACACATGATGACATGGAATTTGAAGGCCCATTTTGAGTTGAAATTTCCTCTAATGACAATACCAAAAGGGATACATGCATGATATTGATGATGTTCAGAGGAAGTTAAAACTGAGGAGTAGAGATGTCATAGTGAACAAACGAAGGTTAGATCAAAACCAACCTTCCAGCAGTCAACAAAATACTGAAAAGAAAAAAGTGAAACAAAAAGAACCGAATGTATATAAAGAACATGTGAATAAAGTAGATAAATTAAAAGAAGTTAGACAACTAGCACTAGTGGATGTATAGAAATTTATTTCCACTTTTAACTTGCAGTCAGAGCTATCCAAACTGAAAGTTTCCATTTCTTTCAATGATTTGTTAAGAAACAAAGAGTACACAAATAATATATCAAACATGGTCAAGGACTAGGGGGATTTTCAGCCTGATATCTTAGAGGTGGTTGATGATGCCCCTACCATTGTTTTTGGGTCTAAGTGTGAAAATGTAGATGATGAAGAAGATCCTCATTTTTAATTGAGTCTAAATGTACATGACATGATTGTACATAATTCTATGATCGATTTTGGTTCCTCTCATAACTTAATGCCTAAAGGAGTGGTAGAAAGCCGATGTTTGGAGGTCACTAGACTCTACAAATATTTGTACTCATTTGATTCCAGGAAGGTAAAATGTTTAGGACTCATTAAAAGATATGGTAGTAACATTGACTAAAATTCCATCCAATAATGTAGTAATGTATGTGGTGGTGGAAGACATCCCTAAAAAATTTGGTGTGCTATTGTTAAGAACATGGACCTCAAAATTCAAGGGGTGTTTGTAGATGGACATGTCCTATGCTACCATTCATGGGATTGGCGGAAATAAAAGACTATACAATGAAAAGAGGTTCCCCTATGTGCTCAGCAGAGAAGAATCACATAATACTCATGCTATATAATGGTCTTCCCGTGATCTTGAAAAACCTATAGCCATTGAAGCTAAGGAAGAGGAAGAGCAAGAGTCTGCAAAGAAACAAGAAGCTTTCAAGAGAAAATCGAAATAACAAGGTGTATGGACCATATATTTTTATGGGTTTGTAGCAAAGGTTGGCGTTGGTGTTGGTGTGTACATTATTTCCACTATCAGAGACTTTAAGGCTCTGTATTTCAAGTTGAATTTTGAATGCACAAATAATGTAGCAGAGTATGAGGCTTTGTTACTAGGATTGAATGCCCTGAAATATTTGGGGGAAAAAAGGGTGAATGTACTAGGAGATTTCGAATTGGTGGTGAACCAAGTAAATGATAGCTACCAAACCAAACATCCTAGGATGAGGGATTACATAAATGAAGTGTGGGACATGTTTGGTAATTATTTCATTGAACATACAATCAGATTAATCCCCATATTTAAGAACTTAGTGACCGACTCCTTAGTTGTGGCTATTGGTAAGTTCAAAATCCCTGTTGTTGGATAATTAAAATACAAAGTTGACATTGTAAATAGGCCTTCTATATCAGACAATTCCAAATACTAGAAAGTATTTGAGGATGACATGTAGATAAATAGGTTTTTAGAATTATCTGGGGAGTTTGTAAATAACAAAATAGATAATGAAGATAATAATGTTGAAAATATCCTAGATGTTGAAGAGAGTGAGGAAGAAAATGATGTAAATAAAAATTCGAAAAATTCAATAGGAGGGGAAGACATAGTTCAATTGAAGATTAATCACATCCCTAGAGGCTTGATCCCCCTAGATAAATTGTTTGATTAGAATGATGTGGCTAGAGACCCAAAAAAGAAACCTGCTAATGATGATGTGGAAGAAAGGAATATAGGAACTAGAGAAAATCCCAGAATCGTCAAACTGTCAAAGAGGCTACATCCTAAATAAAAAGAGTAATATATTTGTTCGATGAAAAGATACACAAATGCATTTTCATGGAGCTACGAATATTTGAAGGAGTATTGTACATCAATCATACAACATAGGATTCCTATGAAACTAGGTGAGAGACCTTGCAGGAAGAAATTGAGAAGAATCAATCGTATGTTATTTCCTGTCATTGAAAAATATATTAGAAAGTTGTTCAATTCCAAGATCATAGTGACTATGATGTTTTCTAAGTGGGTAGAAAATATGGTACCTGTCAGAAAGAATAATGGTGAGATCAGGTTGTGCATTGATTTTAGGATCCTAAATAAAGTCTCTTTGTAAGACAATTATCCTTTTCCTAAGATGGATCATATTCTATAGAATGTGGTGGGGTCTGAGAGGATCTCAACCATGGATGGATTCTATGGATACAACCAAGTCAAATTATTTCCAAAGGACCAAGAGAAGACTACATTAACTACACCATGGGGTACCTTCATGTATGCCAAAATTCCTTTTGGGTTAATGAATGCAGGGGCCACTTTTCAACGTGCTATGGAAATTGCATTTGATGAGGAGAAAGAAAATTTTGTAGTGGTGTACATGGATGACATTACAATATATTGAAGATCTGATAGGGGACATCTCAAACACTTGGAAAACGTTTTCCTGAAATGCAAAAGGTATGGAATATCATTGAACCCCAGAAAGTCAAACTTTGCATTAGAAGAAGGGAAACTGTTCGGACACATCATTTCTAAGGATGGCATAAAAATTTACCCAACAAGGATCAATATAATCATGAAAGTTGAAGAGACAAGAAGAAAAAATTAAGTACAACCTTTCATTGGGCAGATAAACTTTCTAAGAAGATTCATTCCTAGTTTTGTTGATATTCTAATGAACATCACTAACATGTTAAAGAAAGACCATGAGATCAAGTGGACCATAGAGGCAAGGAGGTCTTTCAGAGACATCAAGAAATCTATTGAAGAGGAACTTGTTCTGGTAAGCCCAGAATTTACCAAAGATTTTTTGTTTTTTTCTTATGCTTCTCACCACACCATTGTTGAAGTACTCTTATAGAACAACAGCCAAGGTTCTACACAACCTATATCCTTTTTTAGTAAGGTGTTGAGGGATGGGGAATTGACATATGATATCAGGTAGAAACATGCATATGCTTTAGTCAAGTATTTAAAGGATTTTAGGGTTTACATTCTCCAGTCACGCATCATTTCCTATGTTCCAAGTAATGTACTGAATAGCATCCTTACATAGCCAGACCCAGAAGGAAAGAGAGAAAAGTGAATGGATGTGTTGTTAAAATATGGCACTGAAATCAAGCCCACCAAGTTGATCAAAGGGAAGGGGCTTACTAAGATGATGAATAGCTCAAATTGTGAATCCTTGCTACTCAATTTCTTGACCTGTCATTCCAATCAGCTTGGTGTAGAAGTATAGATAATGCCTGATTTCTCTGTATCCCCTTGGTATTCTGATATTGTATGATTTCTCTGTATCCCCTTGGTATTCTGATATTGTATATGCATTGTAGAATTTATAGGCTCTTACAGAATTGAGTAGGACAAGGGAAATATCAGTGAAGCTAAAGTATGCTAAGTTTTCTATTTTGAACAAATACCTCTATTGGAAAGACCCTAGTGTTGTTCTACTAAAGTGACTCTTGGAGAATCAGGTTAAACAGACAATGAAAAAATTTCACAAAGGAGACTATGGTGGACATCATTCATGGAAGGTGAATGCAAAAAAAAAAATTAGGGCTAGTTTTTACTGGTCTTCAATGTTCTCAGATTCCTACAAGGAAACTACTACCTGTCACATGTTCCAGGTATTAGATGGCAAAATAAAGGTGGTTTCACTTCGTCTAAATCTATATCAGTAGAAGAACCCTTTTAGCAGTGGGGACTAGACTTTATTGGATAAATAAGTCCTAACTCCTGAAGGCAGCACAGATGGGTATTGACAAATGTTGATTACTTCACTAAGTGGATTGAGACGATTCCTACAAGAAGGGCCACTAATGCAGTAATAATGGGTTTTCTTAAACAAAATATTTTATTGAGGTTAGGTTGTCCCATTAGGATTGTAACAGACAATTCTCCTCCTTTCAAGTCCAAGAAAATGGTAAGCTTCTGTCACAAGTATCCCATTAGCCCAAATCATTCTACTACATATTACCCACAGGGTAATGGGTTGGATGAGTCTTCAAACAAAAGCCTAGTAAGAATCATTCAGAACTTGTTGGAAAATAAAAAAAGGGACTCACACACAACTATGAGATATGCTTTGTGGGCTGACATAATCAACACTAAAAGAGCCATTAGAATGTCACCATTCCAACCAGTATATGGAGCTAAGGTGTTTTTTCCAGCATCCTTAGGTGTACCAATCATGAAACTATTACAGGAGAATAAGGATGAACCCAACCATATGCAACGAAGGATTAACTAGATCATAGAATTAAATGAAGTAAGGGACAGAGCATATGATAAAGTACAATTACATCAAGAAATAATGAATAAATTTTTTGAGAAAAAGGTAAAAGAAGAAGGTTCCAGATTGAGGATTTGGTCTTGAAGTGGTATGCTCCCAGATAGGATAAACAGGGAAAATTTGATCACATGTGGGTAGGGCCCCTACATAATAGAACCATACATAGGAGACAATGCATTTATTTTACATCATCAAAATGGATCTCAGTTGAAAGGAGGTCCAATAAATGAGAGTATCTTAAGCATTATCTATACTAAAAGAGGAGGTAATTTTTGTATCATAGTTGTATATATTTTTATTTCTTTATATTTCTTACAGTCTAGATGGTGAAGCCAAAATATTTGAAGCCCGAAGAGAAGGCCCTAATATCTGAAGGGGTTTCCATTTTTATAGTTTTCTTTGATTTCTCACTTATAGGTAAAAAACAAAAAAGTAAAAAGTTTGAAGTCTGCAATCCTAGAGCCACCTAATGGATTTGGAACATGGTCTACGACGTTCTTTGATACTTCGCAAGGAGGATAGAATCCCGAGTTGGATCCAGTTGTTAGCACCATTTTTGGGCTAGCTATTTAGTGAAGGGTTTGTCCATCAAAAGGAGAAATAGGGTTATAAATTTTTAGATCATCTGACCCTTAATATCATTGATGAATATTTGCAGGTGTTGGAAGGGGGATTTCCAGAGTAAGAATGGAAAAAATAGAAGGAATTATGCTTTTTGACCTTGATATGTTCTTGAATGAGGAAATACACCCTCAGGAAAAAAATGTTGACAGGAATTAATGGTCGTGATGCTCAGCGTAGGAAATCAACGGCTAAAATTCATTTCTTCCCAAGGAAAATCAGAATCAAAACTGCGGAAGAGTTAAAAATTGGGTTATGAAAGATGGAATTCTGACTTGCACCTTCCACGATCTGAGTTCCATTTTTCACTGGATCTAATGACCTAGAAATTTCCCACGCAGATCAATTGTGCGGAAAGGAACAAAGGATAGAAATCGAAAAGTGGAAAAGTCAAAGAATTTGATTGTGCAAAGTTGACATTCCGAGTTCCGTTTTTCGCTAGATCAACGACTTAGAATGTTTCCTCCCAGATCAACAACATGGAAAGAATAAATAGGGAATACATCAGAAATTAGGAAACAAAAGAAGTGGTCATGAAAAATGGAGTTTTCATTTTCTGCTTTCTATAGTCTGCTTTTCAGGTTTCGCTAAAAGGTGAAAGAGGAAAGGTGGAGGCAGAAAAGTAAAGTTTGGTTTAGGGAAAAGTTGAAGTATTGCACTTTGATTTATGCAATCCAAACCTTTGATCTTAGATAAATGGTCCAGAAACCATCCACATCCTAATCAACGCTCCAGATTGATCCTGAAGATAAAGGTAAATTTGAAGGCAGAAAGCCAAAAAAGATAGGATTTTGGGTTTTTCGCAGACCTCAGATCAACAGTTGAAAGTAGATTCGACATAAATTGATGGTGTAGAAAAACTAAGGATGAAAAGGATGAAGTGGAGGAGGAAATTGTAGAATTGAACCTTAGAAAGACTGTCAGCCTATCTTCTGCATTCTGCAGACCATAGATCAATGGTACAGAATGAATCTCTATATGAGATCTACGGTCCAAAATGATTTTTTCTAGTAAATTTCAAAGATGGAGAAAAACATTGTAGGCCATTGATAAAACCATCCAAAGGGTCATTTTCATCATCCCTTCTGTCATAAATCCTCAACTGATTCATCATACGCGCTCCTACGTGCTTTTTCTATTTGATTTCATGATCATGACAGATCTTACAGATCATTGTTTGTTATGATTTTCATCATTATACTGAAACTTATTTTGGCCCTATTTCGAGGTTGGTCTCAGTGGTCTAGGAAGCTATAAATATTCCCTCCATAGAGGGAAATGAGGTTGAAACCCGTAAGAATTGTGTTATTCTTTATTGATATATTTTGCTAATAAAGGTTGTAGAGCCGAATGCTTGCTGTTGTTGTAGAGATTCCTATGTGATACATAGCTTACAGTCTATTATTTTCTTTCCTCTGTGCACATCTTCTTGTTAATCTTATTGTTATGTCTTCTTCATGTTTGGAATAATTGTATAATAGCTCAAAATTCATCTTGTATTTTATGGCTATTGTTTTTAGGTATCCACCAAAGATTTCCCTCCAAAATTGATGCAGAATTCATCGTGTAGATGATCTGTGTTGATGGACTGTTCATGTTCTCTCTTTATCACCAGACAAATAACTATTTGACTATAACCAAATGCTACCTTTCTTCTATGTATCTTCACCTACAATTTTTTCTGCAATCCATCTATAATTTGTGACTTCGTAGTGCAATTGTGCTTTCCTTGTTTCAACCATTCTGAATCTGAATTTTTTTTATCTTTAATTCCGGCCTTGCTATAAATATGTGAGAGATCCCTCTGTGGAATGGTAGAAGCCATATATCCTTTCCTAAAGTGGCTCTGTTGTTACCTTGGGGTTTACCTTCTACAACCTAGGGTGTAATTCTGAGTGATAACAGGGAGTCTATGGATCTATCATTGAAGTTATCATTCAAGAACCTATTGCAATAAAGGAAATGTTAAGATAAATTATAATACATTGATTAGTACCAAGTCAAGTTAACAAAGCGGAGATATGAAGACAAGGGGAGTTGTCAGAAAGAAGAAAGATAGGAAGTTATCAATAGCACAACTAGTTATCCTTTTTCATTGTTATCAAAGGTAGAGAATGTTTACGTGTTTCCATCAATGCCAAAGGGGAAGATTATTGAGAAAATAGTTGTCATTGATGCCAAATTTGTTCATGAATTACAAAGGAATAACTGATAGATATGGTAGCATGATGAGTTCCGCAATGAAAAAAGAAAAGGTTGAGTGTATGAGTGAAGAGAGAGTGTGGAATGGAGAGTGTAGAGACTGTGTGTGGGAAATTTGTACCCATGTGTATGGGTGTATTTAAAAATATGATATAATGATAGGAGATTGAAATTGTTTGTGCATAGAGTGCCGCGGAAAGGAATTGATCATTCTACTAATCAATTCAATCACAGAGTTAAAGATTTGTATCTTGGACAAATAAATGGTTGAAAAGGGATTTCACAGTTAGAAGATGTTCCCAAGAAAATCCTAAACCAATCTCCATACGATTGAAGATCATGCGGTGGAGATTAAAGGTGGAATAAGATGAACGATTGAAGAATATTTCATTGATAAAAGAGAGAGGAGGACAAAAGGTGAGTCAAGTTGCAAAATAAGAACTAATAATTGGAAATTGTTTTGAGATCAATGTCCGAGATTGATCATTCAAATAGATCGATGGCACATAGTGATTCCGTTGGGTGGATTTAAATAGTTTGGAAATTTTTTGATGTGTGTGGAATTTTTATGAAATCTTCTTCATAATATTTGAAGTCCATCGTTGATCTAGTGGGGAAAAAAATATGACAGTCCTTCAGGATTCCGTTTATTTAACTAGAAATCCTGTTAATGATTTTCTTGGTTTAGGAATAAATGAAATTGTAAATTGTTTGAGATTCATTGGACAACGTGGACGATAGCTCAGTGACTATTTTCTTGTTGACAGGATCACGTATTGAACCTGTAGCTCTAGCTTGGAATCATGTTTTGTTTGATCAACATTGGTAAAGACATTTCACTGGGTGAAGTGACAGGAGGTTAACACGAGCCAATATGAGCGATATTTCATTGAGAAACAATTGACAACATGGAAGGTCCATATCAGTCAAGAGAAAAGTGGAATCTGATTTTGAGAAGATCGACGGCGGTAAATGATTTCTGCACAAAGAGAAGAGAAGATCCTCAAATCCACACTAGATCATAGATCAATGGTTGGGATTTAATCCACGAGGAAATATATGGTGGTGAATGATTTCCACTGAAAGAAAAGGGGAGATCCAAAAATATGAATTAGATCATATATTGATGGATAGAAGTGAACCCACAAAGAAATCAATGGTTCATAAGAAAAGAAGAAGATGAGAAATCAAGGTCTAGAATAAAATGGGTTTCCACAAATCGAATTCTGGAAGGAGGTGCAGCAGAAGGATAAAAGTGGAAGGCAGAGAATTGTGAAAAGAATTTAGGAAATATCATAGTTCTGCATTTCACATCCCATGATCCGAAGGATTGATGGTCAAAAAGACATCCATAAAAGATCAACGATGCAGAAAGATTAGTGTGAAAAGCGGAAGGTGGAGAATTGCGAAAGAAACGTTTGCATTTTTCAGAACCTGCATTCAGCACCCCACGATCCGAATGATCAACAATTAGAAAGGAATTTGTAAAATATCGATGGTGCATAAATATTAGTGTGGAAAGTGGAAGGCAAAAAATTGCGAAAGCAACGATTGAGTTTTTGAGAACTCACATTCCACAACTCGTGATTCAGAATATCGACATTTAGAAGACATCCATAAAAGATCAATGATGTGGAAATATTGGTTTAGAAAGAGGAAATTGGGAAATGATATTTGGAAAAAGTCACATATTCGATATTCGATTTCCACCTAATATGGACAGTCACAAAAAGTTTGAAGGAGATCAATTGTGAGGAACGATTGAGGCAAAAAGCTAAGTGCAAAAAGACATTTTGAAAACTGTCATAGTTTGACAATCCACATACCGCATCCTATATTATATCTACGATCAATAAGAATCCTGATATAAAATCAATGACTCAGGATGGTTGCGGAGATGGAGAATGCAGAAGGTCGAGATTGGAAGATTAAACAGTAAATCAATTAACATGAAATTGTTTTAGTTTTTTTAAAGAATCACGATGGAGATAGATTACTCTACGAATTGGTGTTAGAATGAGGAATTAAGCTCTCATGAATAAGTACGATCAATGAATGAAATGGAGCAATGGTGAAGAGATGCATCTACAAGAAACATGAAGGTATTTATACATAGAGGGATGAATGAGAGAAATTGTCTCTGGGGTCCATATCATAAAAGAAGAAATAGATACTAGTGGGTGTGACATATATTTAAGGGTAAAGAAATCTAGAATATTACTAAAAACATATTAGGGTTGCAAGGTGGCGGTAGGGAAGGAAACATGCTTGCAAGGGGTTGTAACCACCTTCCAGTATTAGCTGGTAGATAGGGTGTAGTAGCATCATGTCAGTTGTAGCTGACAAAACAGGGGTTTGTATCCTCCTTCCAGTAAGAGCTCGTAAATATGTTTTAATACAATCCTTGTCTGTAGTAGCAGGAAAAACTATTTGTAAATAACAATTTTGCAGTAATAGGAAGTATTGGTGGTTTACCCAATTAGGATTCCACGATAAATTTGTGTTTTGTGTCCTCTTGTTGATTATGTGTTTTAATAAGTAAATTATAAAAGCGGTTTTAAATTGTGAAAATTTGCAATATTGATTCACTTGTTGGAATAATCAACCCATATTTATGCACATTTGATATTATATAATCATTTTTGTCTTATGACCTAGATTCCATTCTATGCTAGTTGTCTTCCACATGTCCTAGAAGTCAACACATGCTAAAATTGGGTCATGGAGGAGTTGGGAAGCATCCTAGAAACCATTTTTAATAGGTCTGATTTTATTCCTAGTTACAAAAGAGCAATTTTTCTTTTTCACAAAGCTGCCTTGCTTTACAGTAGTTTTAAGGCAATAGGAAAAGCTAGTCTAGTCGTAACTTCATTGTTTTTTTCCCACCTCATCCTCCCTATTTTTATCCAAATAAAATCATGAATGAGTTATATTTCAATCACTATTTATATTTCCCACTTTCTTTATCAAATTCATGAGCATCTTCATATATTTTGGAAATTGCTTTATGCACCTATGGGGGATTCGACTAGTTTTGGTAAGCCTACTTTTTGACCAATTCGAATAGTATCCTTATGCTCTTGAGCCACTTATGTAATTATATATTTGAGCAACCTATTACCTCATAATGTTAGCTATTGTACACTTACTCAATATATATTAGTGTTATGCTCCAATTTCAGTTTCCTTTGGTGTAAATTTTTCCTGTTTGATTAGCAATTTTGTGAGTGTAATTTTTCTATCACTTGGGTTAAATTTGCACATGGTATCAGAGCCTTTATAGATTGATTTATTTCCTTCCATGTTACTATTTCAAGTTTTACATCTTGACTGGGAGCACATTCTATTGACTGGAGGGCACAGTCGCTGAGCTATGGACCAATCTCAGAAGATCATCTTGACTCCATTCAATTTCTTTGAGTGGAAAGATGAGATGGAGATATTGTTGAGAGGGAAAGGTCTCTACAAGGTCACCATGGCAATTGAGGTAGAGATCAATGCAGTTACAGAGAAAATTAAATGGCACAATAGGAGGGATGAGGCCTATGGTCTTTTGTATTTGAGCATTTAAAGAGACCTCCCCTTTCATCTTGATGTATTGACATCACCTAATGATGTTTGCAAAAATATTGTAGAGTTTTTTGGAAAGACATATGAGATAATATGACATGAGATTGAGAATGAATTGATCTCCTTGAGTCCCAGTAGCTTCGAATAATTGTAACTATACTTTTCCAAGTTTAAGGCCCTCGTTTTGCAGCTAAAATAGTGTGGGATCTAAAATAAGGAAGAGAAACTAGTCTTGTCCATACTCTCTAAGATTGGTCTTGAATACTCAGTGTTTTTTCAACCTTTCATTCCACCAAGTTGACATCATAATCCTAGAAGATGCCTAAGCTTGCAGAGTTCATGGAATCCCTCACCCAGGAGCAAGATAAATTGGTGATCATGGGAACCATCAAACCTTCCAAAGACCAATATTGGGTTGCTGGAGATTCAAGGGTGGTTTCAAAAGGCTAGAAAAAATCTAAAAAGCCACCCGAGCAAAAGAGAGACAAGTCAAAGTCTCAATAGGAGCCCCAAGGCTCCAAGAAGAACTCCTAGAAGAAGAAGATTAAAGGAGAAATGATAAAGTGTGCATACTGCAGTAAGGGATATCATCATGAGAGATCTTATATGAAGAAGCAAATTGAAATGTTGACCCAAATCCTAGATAAGAACAACATCTCCCTTCCTGATTTCTCAAAGAAGAGGGAAGGAGGATCAAATTCAGAAGACAGAGAGAGAGAGTACATGCCTTGGTTGTTGGCACATCAAGCTCACCTAGCTTCATCATTGATTATGGAGCTTATAGACATATGGTTTTGACAAGGGAGACATTCTCCTCTCTTGAAATGTTTAAAGGTCCACCAATAGTTTTGAGAGATGAATCTCTCATTGACAGTTTGGGGAAGGGTAGGATTGATCTTGACCATGGTAATTTCGATAATTTGTTGTATGTTCTAGGTATTACCTCTAATATCTTGTCATTGTATCATATGAATCACACTAGGTTTCCAAATAAGGTCATATTCTCCCCTAATGAAGTTGAAATCACTGAGATTTCAAATGGTAAAGTCATAGCAAAAGGTGTTGTTGATCACACTTCGAAGGTATACAAGTTTTTCCATTTTCTACCCTACTCAAACCCCTTTTCTCTTCTTATTAATGCTAATGAAGCAAGAAATATTTTGCATGAAGGATTTTTCCATCTGAACTGTAAGTATCTTTCTAAATTGACTGAAAAATATATGGTCATAGGGTTACCAAATACCAATTTTTCTAAGGGAATCTGTCAAGGTTGTATCCTAGGAAAACACCCAGAGCACAAGTATGAGAGAGTTAGTCATGAGAGAACCTCTGCACCTATTGAGTTGATCCACGGTGACATTTTTGGTCCATTCCCTCATATGTCCATGATTCAAGCCAAATATGCACTCACCTTCATAGATGAATTTTCCAGGATTTATTCGGTCTATTTCCTAAAGAACAAGTCTAATGTTTTTGACCTGTTCAAGGTATTTCGAGCCTTGGTTGAGAACCAATATGGGAGGAGGATGAATATCCTCATATATGACAATGGTGGTGAATATTTCAAGTCTTATTTCATTTATTATTGCAAATATGTACGTATCCAGATGCAACATCCAATCCCTTACACACAACAACAAAATGGTGTTGCTGAGAGAAAGAACAGATCATTGAAAGAGATGGAAACTTGCATGATGGAGGATAAACCTTTGTCACCAAAGTTTTGGTCCAAGGCTATAAAATGTGCATCCTAAATATAGAACATGGTGCCTCATAAGAAACTTTATGGTATTATTCATTTTGAATCTTGGAGTGGGCACAAGCCAGATGTAACCCATTTCAGGATTTTTGGCTCAAAGACTTGGGCTAGAATTCTAACTGAAAAGAGGAAGTATTTTCAACCCAAAAGATAAGAGTGCCTATTTGTTGGAAATTATGAAGATTCAAAAGGGTATAAGATGATCAACTTTATAACTAACAAATATCTTATTGAAAGAAGTGTTCATTTTGAAGAAGAGCCTTTAGCAGCAGTTGAAGTTAGAGAATCCTCTTCATCACCAGAACCGTTGATTGTAAGTGAAGAGACTAATGAGTTTGTTGATTTTGATATGTCTAATAATTATGATTTAATTGCATATCCTAAAATTCCTACAATACCAAAATGGGCACCAAATACCATTCATGCAGCTAGGGAACTACCTGGAAATCCTAATGACACTAGGAGGACTACATCTCAATATGAGAGTGCCCTTTGTGTGTGAAAGATCCTCTATTTGCTGAGAAGTGATATATGATGGTTGAATCAGATCCACAGACATATGAATATGCATCACATGATCCAATATGGAAAACAACCATGAAAGAAGATTTCAGCTCACTCCAGAAGAACAACACTTGGGAATTGATTGATCTTCCCCCAAGGAGGAAGCTAGTTCAGTGTAAGTGGGTCTTCAAGACTAAGGTTTTTTTTTATGGTTAAAATTTGAAATATAAGGCAATAATGGTAGCCAAGGACTAATCAAAAGTACATGGTATTGAATATAATGAAACCTTTGCATCAATGGCAAAGATGGACTCCATAAGGCTAGCTCTAGCCATTGCAGCTTCGAAGAAGTGGGAATTACATCACATGGATGTGAAATATTCTTTCCTAAATGGAGATATCACTGAAGAGAATTACATGCAAAAACCTAAAGGATATATTTCTAATCCATCTTTAGTGTGCAAGTTAAATAAATCATTGTATGGGGTCAAGCAAGCCCCCGGGGCTTGGTCTACCAAAATTGATGGCTTTCTGCTGTCATTGAGTTTTTATTTATGAAAGTCTGATATGAATGTTTATTTGAAGCTGATTCATGGTTCCTTGATGATTATTGTTTTATATGTGGATGACCTACTGATTACAGAAATTTCAAAGAAATATATTGCCTCCTTGAAGGATGCAATGAACCATGCATTTTCCATGACAGATTTGGGATTGTTGAGACAACTCTTGGGTCTCAAAATCGCTCAATCCCAACATGGAATCAAATTTCATCAGTCCAATTATCCTTCATATTTTCTCATCAAGTTCAACATGAAATATTGCAATCCAATCAAGACTCCATTCCTTTCAGAGGTTAAGCTTGAAGAAGCAGGTTCTTCTCCTATGGTAAATAATACACTATATAGGAAGTTGATTGGGTGTTTTATTTATATTACATACACTCGACCTGATTTATCTTATATAGTTAGTGTGGCTTCTAGATACATCGATCAGCCTCATGAGATCCACTGGCGAGAAGCCAAGACTATCCTAAACTTTGTTCAAGGAATAAGAACTCATGGGATCTTCTACAAAGAAAAATTTGATCTCGATTTGGTTGGATTTACTGATAGTGATTGGGCAAGTAACAGCACAGATCGAAAGTCTACATCAAGATATGTGTTCATTCTTGTAGAAGGACCAATCAGTTGGTCAAGCAAGAACAGAGTGCCATAGCACTCTCATCTATAGAAGCAGAGTATAGAGGAGTTGTAAATGCAACAACTCAATGTTTATAGTTGCAGGGAATACTTGGAGAATGTGGCTTCAAATAAGAGTTTTCAGCTATATTCTACTGTGATAATAAAAGCACCATTCAAATCTGCAATGATCCAGTTTAGAGACAATGAACCAAGCACATTGAGATCCATATGCACTACATCAGAGAGCTTGTGCATGATGGTGCCATTGTTCTACTCTTCTATGCATATTCAGAACAAGTAGCAGACATCTTCACCAAAATTTTTTGTGAGAAGACCTTCAAAAATATCAAATCACTGCTGGGGATTTCTGATCATGCTATGAAGCATGATTGATGACAATATTTCCAAATTTTTTTTCATGTCCATGTTTAAGGGAGTATTTTTCCCACTAGGTTTTTGCCTCTTTCCTTGGTTTTATGGACAAGCAGTATGTAAAGGTTGACTACGCCTTGTTGCTAGGCCCTATATTTTTCTAATATTTACTTATTAAGCCAGGATTAATGGGGGGTGTTAGAATAATCAACCAATAGTTACCCACATTTGACATTAATTAATCATTTTTGTCTTATTACCTAGATTCCTAGATTCCATTCTATGCTAGTTGTCTTCCACATGTCCTAGAAGTCAACAC
>LPNX010833713.1:8908-28126 GCA_001517045.1 Pseudotsuga menziesii
TTGTAAGTCAGTTCAATAGTACCCTAATGAATATAATCTAATATTGTATTGAGTCTTTCTAAGTGAAATCATCCAACTTAGTTAAGTGGGTTCGACTTGTTAGGTTATAAGTCAAGTGACGAAAAGAGTATAAATAGAGGAGATGTGTTCCTCATATGAACACACAGTTACTTATGTACAATGCATATGAGAGAGGGAGATATATATATATATATCTATTGGAGGGAGGTGCACCTATCTAGGTTCTTGTCTTGTACATTCTATACATCTTATACATAGGAATTTTTGTTGGGTTTTCTTCCCCATGAGGGTTTCCTAGGATAAATCTTTGTGTTCTTTCGTGTGGATGTGATTGTCTATCTTTCAGTGATCCTCCTATTTATGGTTATGTTGTTATGATGCTAAAGGTTATAAGATATGATTTAAGAATTAAAAACTTAACATGGTATCAGATCTACCTTGAAAGAATTCTTTGTGCAGCTGAAACGGTGCTAGAACTACAACTATTGAAGATTAGGGTTTCATGATTGAAAACCCTAAAAGACTAAAACTAGTCATTTTGGGACATTCGTTATATATAGATATTGGAGAAGGATTAGGATCCAAAACTGTTACAGGCTAAAGATAAATTCTTGATGTACCCTGTGTAAAAATTTTCAGCCTCACATTCGTTATATTCTAGGAGATATGATTCCTCCAAATCAGGGTTCCAACCTCTCCCAGTATTTAGCCTTAAACACATGACATAGGGAGAATTTCTATATCTTGGGATATGAAATTCCAAATTAAATTTATGACGATGTTCAAGATAGGCCATGGAATTTATTTTCTGTGGTAAAATTTCCAGACCCCAAAGGTGAAACAGTGACAAGTCAAAGCCTGTACAAATTTTCTATGCTGAACAATCCTCAAAATAAGTCACATTGGGAAAATTTGCATAAGTCCCAATTGGTGAAACTAGTTATTCTCTAACCTACGAGTTGGAAATAGGACATAAGATGCTACCTCAATGCAAAGTTTCAAGAATTGAGGAGTATTACTATTGGAGATACTGCAGAAACCATATCAGGAAATTTTACAGAAGAAATTTAAGAAAACTAGGGCATAATATATTTTGCAGTTCTGATTAGAGTTTTTGAAAAATAAGTATTTTTCTCAGCTCTCCTTAAGGAGGAAAATAGTTCTATCCAATCAGATCTAAAATATACCTTAGTTGAAAAATCAGGGTTTCTTTGTCAAACCCTAGGTCCACTAGAAGCAACATTCCATAAAAGATTTCAAGCAAGCATCGGATTGAAGCAATCTCAATGTCTCATTGGTCAAAGAAGAAGATGCAGATCCAGAAGGAGATGAAGGAAAAGAAAACAAAGATAAGTATTTGAATTTGTCTTTCATGTATATGTTGTGTATTATTCATGATAGAATGTTTGCATTAATGGAAATAGACTACTAATATGCATGTTATGGGTAAGTACCCCATGGTGCTATACAAATCTCCATTGCTACTTATCTAGAATGAAACCTCTTTGCTGACATATTGGATTAGTGCACAATCTCAATGATGTTATGGTAGATATGGAAGGCATCTAGAAATTTTCCATGAGATATGGATGCATGTTGTATTGGATAAAATAGTTGCATGATGCATAAGAATTTTTTATTATGCATATATCCTATGAAATGGTTCTAACCATGCAATTGGTGCATTTGAATTGATGGAAATGTTGTGTACAACTGCCTACAAAAAAGGAGGATGAGACTTGTTCCAAAGAATAAGTGATGACAACTCAAGGTTCACTCCAATAAACATGAACCTGAATCTCCTAGGGTCGGAGACACCATTATGGAAGAAAGAGCTTCAGAAGAATATAAGAAGAGCGGTAGATCCACCTTGAGAGATGAAGACCACCTTGGGCACGATAGATAACTCAAGATGAATAAAAGTATGGCAGGACTTCCAAACCAAATTAAGAGGCCTCATACACACTCTAGTTGTGTGACACATTTGGGTGACATCATTGATGCAAACCCTTCCAGCTATGGAACAAGCTATGATCAAATAGTAATAGTTGATCATGGGGAATGATGCATACAATATAATTCTGAGACCTGAAGAAAATTCCATAGTTTCTTCCATATGGATCTACAAGAACAAGTATAAAAATAAAGGTTCATGGTTTTTGTTAGAAAGAATAGACTATGTCATGACATACCCTATTGAACAAATGCACTTCTCTAGTAGAAGTATATATAGAGCAAAGAGATGCTTATACAGAATAGGCTTTGTACGAGCTCAGAAGGAACCTATAGATAAGCACATACAAGATCTTGAAAGATCACCTAGAGTGATGAATATCTTAACCTTTTTTACAAGGTTCAACATGGAAACCTATATAAGACAACAAGCTCACAGTTTGGTGCAAGAGGGACTTTTCGACAAAGTTCAATATAAAGGGATATTAGTATCTAGTAACCTGAGATGGATACATAGTAGCATAGGATGCTACTTGTCACTCCAGTACATAATGTTTTGATACATAGAGTACAAAAATCAAAGGCAAGACGATGCTCTGCTTCAGGGTGATTGATTGTAGAAGATATCTAAGTTCAACATGGTACGACGAGATGTACAACTTCCAAATGGACTAAGGATTTAGAAATAATAAAGTGCGTTCCAACCTTCAAGTTTGAATGTCGAATGCTAGGATATGTCGATGACGTGACAGGATGAACTCATGATAGAAGAAATGAAAGAAGAATACCAGTCATGTTTGGGATATAGTACCCAAACCAGAAAGCAAGAGTATGGTGTCTTCCAAGTGGATCTAAAAGATAAAATATGTTGCTCATGGAAGGAGGATTCTCTCAGAAAAGGAATTGATTACGAAGAGGAATTTGCTCCAGGAGTAAGGTACACTTCCATCATAACCATCATGGCACTTGCTTCCATGATGAATTGGCATCTACACCATATGGATGTAAATACAACCATCCTTAATGGTATGATTGAGGAATAGGTTAACATCGAATAACCAAAAGGATTTAAAAGTCGAAGATAGAGTGACTCATGTATGTAACTTGAAAAGGACTCTGTATGGACTAAAGAAAGATCACACAACTTGATATGGAAGAATAGATGGATTCTTGATAATATTTGGATTTACCAAAAGTAAAGTTGATCCTAACCTTTACCTCAAGGTTATGGATGATGAACCTAGCGTACTATTGTTGTATGTGGATGGTCTATTCTGACTGGAAATCAGAAATAGATCACATATTGCAAGAAGAATCTAGTCAAATAATTCGAGATGAAAGATCTTTTATTGATGCATTATTTCCTAGGGCTAGAAGTGTGGTAGACCTCAGAAGGAATATTTCTGAACCAGGAAAAGTATGCTATGGAAATATTAAGAAGATTTGATATGTTGGATTGTAAAGACATCGACACCAACCTCAAGTTCTTTTCTGATGAGACATAAGAGTTAGTGGATATGACTCAGTACAAACAGTTTATTGGTTCATTGATATACTTGACGAATACAAGGTCATATATATGCTTTGTTGTGAACACCTTGAGTCAGTATCTAGTTAAACCTACATGTTTTCACGTGATAGCTACAAGGCATGTGATAAGGTACCTTAAAGTTACAACACTTTTGGGACTTTACTATGGTAGAGATCATGACTACAAATTATATGGATATACAGATTCATATTGGGTAGGAAGTGCCTAAGAGAGGAAGAAAACCTTAGGTGGATGTTATGGTATGGGATCTGGCATGATCTCATGGTTTAGTAAGAAACAATCCATTCTTTCTTTCAGTACAACTGAAGCAGAGTGCATTGCAGATTTCTCTACTATCTATGTAGCCCTGTGGCTTCAGAAAACTGATGTCGGTACTATTTGACATGGATTTGGATACCAGATTGGTTCTTTGTGATAACCAAAGTTGCATAAAGATGACAGAGAATCATGTGGGATATGGTACTGAAGGGAGATATAAAACTCTAGTATGTGAGTACCGATGAGAAAGTTGTTGATGTGTTGACTAAGATTTTGTGACAAGCTTGGTGTAGTTCGAAAAGAATTTCCTCGCAAGGAGGAACAATGATGTTGATATAGATATTTCCTTGCAAGGAGGAACGCTAAAGATATGGACCCTTCTCAGAAATGACAAACAAGTTGAAGGAATTTGGTGCCTTTCCCCCAGTCTTTGTGGGATGGGGGAAGAAGTAGATATAGAAGAAGTCTCTTATGTTCCAGGAGGTGGGCGAGACACCATCTCAGTAGGATGAACTGGTGTCAACATGATTTATGGTGTTAGGGGAAAAGTGGGTAGATCAAGATACCACAATGGAATACCCAAAGTGAACCTCGAAAGGTTGAGAGTATCCATGACGGGATTACTCATAATTCAAGAAGGTGGAAAGAGGAAGGGGTTCATGTGTACATGGAATAAACCCCAATAATTCCTTGGGGTCCGTAGTTGGGGTTGTAGATAATATTGTGAAGAGGTCATAATGTTACTGGTTGTGATAGTACACAAATATGATATGCCATCCATCAAGTGGGGAGGTGGGAGGGACAAAAAGGCATCCACCAAAGAGGCATTGGTAAATAGGCCTAGACCAATGATAGATAGCGAAGGTATGGATACACTGTCAATGGTGCCGTCGATACTAGGGAGGACATGCTCTAGAATGGCTAGTCCTTTAGGATCATAATACACCAATGGGTCGATAGTCATGATTTTCTCATCATGGGGGAACATCAAGAGTTAGAATAAAGTAGAGGGAATGACTCGCATAACATACATATAACTGCATCTAAGGAGGAGGTGGTAATCGAGTTAGACATTGAAAACCTCAATGTTAACCAACATAGTTTTTTCAGCTAACTCAATGAGGACATTTGTGAGAATGCCTTGTGGTTGAGGAACGTGACCATCGTAAGCACGAAGGGAAGTGGTTGAAGGTTGAAGGGTCAAGGATTTGAGTTTTTTCCAAACAAAGGTTGACATAAATAAGGTCGATGGCCCCTCATCAATGATGCATTGACAAATGACCAAATTCTGAATCATGACCAAAACTTGGAAGGCTACGAATGATGGCATCCGAGTTTCTCCTTGATCCAAGTTGAAAGTGATTAACCTAGAATCAAAGGGATGAACAAAACCTAAAGCAGATATCAAATCTTTGCGTTTCAAATGAAAATTTTGGAGAAATTACAGAGATCACATGGAAGAGGGAGACTATGCCAAGTCATTAACAATACTTCAATTAAGAAAATCTCTAGTAGTGTGATTGTTCATGATGCGAAGCAAAGGGAACCAAGGGACTTTGGAAGTCCAATATGTGTGGGGTCTCGACAAATGTAAGTACATATCAATCTTGGTGGAGGTAGATGTCATGGATAGATCAACAGTTTCCATGGTGGAGCCATACTTGTTTCGTCGAGTCTGTAAGTTGGCATCAGATGACAATGTCATGAGGTGATGGACATTAGGATCAATGGTTTGACCCACAAAGGTGGGTGCGGTATTTTATGGCACAAAAGGCTGCGTTGCAACCATTCCTTGATTTGGCAATGGGTTTTCCAACACCAAAGGAGGAGGACCTTGTGGTGTTGGGTTTTTTTTATGTTGGATCGATCACATTGGGGTCACGTTGATTATCGGTTTATAGTAAATGGAGGACTCCTTTCATATGGGAACAATGATGTGTATAATGGTCATAAGTGTCAAAAATGGTGCATGAATAGTTAGTATGAAATTGAGGGCTATTCCCAGTTTGAGGTGGATGTTGTGGGTTCTGTGAAGGGGGATTGGCTCTGTTGTTATTCAGAGGGCTTGGTTGTTGGACACCTCGTTGATGTTGGTTCTTTTCTTAGTTCATAACTCTCTTTCATATTCGCTTCCCTTGTTGGTTATTTGGGGCATGTTGATTAGAGAGGTTTTGTTGAGCATATGCATGTCCTTGAGGAACATGAAGAGTCGGGTTCGGAGAAGCTGTAGGTTTCACAGGTGGTGGATAGTAGGCAGGAGCAGCTAGGTGGGATGCAATGCCTACTGTTTAGCCATTACACATAGGTGTCAGGGAATTCATTCCATGAATGTGAGGAACTGGTGTGGGAGATGCATATGAAGGCATGGCTCTGGATTGATCCGCTACAGGTGATAAGTCAGGGGCGTATATAGGTTGGGAAACACTAGTGCTATTACTAGAATGAGGTGGTATCAAAGGAGAGGTTGTGCATATGTGGGTATGTTGGGTAATAGAGCCAATGACTCCATCAGCAACATGGGATGGCCCTGATGTATCTTGACATGAGTAGCCAACAAAAGGAGCATCAGGTATGATGATATACAGATAACTTGATTGGGCATAGATAAGATTGAAATATTTTGCTTTGAGGATTGCTTCTTCCTTAGTTTGTGGGCGCTTAGATGCAACATACTTGGTGATAGGGGGAGTAAGGTTTTGAGAAACCAATCATTGAAAATTATGTCATATAAATCTATTTTACACAAGCTACGATGACATTTCCAGCCATGGATATAATCTATGACATGGTTAGCAGTGTTCTATCGATATGATAATAAGATTTCAACACCCTCATCGCAACAGATGGGTAGCTAGAAGTATTGAAGAAACATAAAGGCTAACGAGGAAAAGTACGGATAAGTGGCATGGGGTAGTTTGATGTACCATTTAGCTACAAAACTAGTGAGTGTGTGTTGGAATATCCACAATCAGATAGAATCATCCACTATGATGTTAGAGGAACACTATAAGCGAAAGGACATGATGTGCTTTTGAGGGTCTTCTCCCACCTTTCCCTCAAACTTAGGGATGTCCAAAGGGATTTTGGTAGGCATGGAGGCCACAACGGGTCATGACGGATGGTTTCATTCGTCAACCCTGCCAAATTAGGAAATTTGAGACTAGCCATGAATGAAAAAATAGGACCTGGACTAGATCGAGGAGGTCCATAAATGGTTTTGAGGTCAGCGAGCATGTAGTTGCCGCATGTAAATGGGGGTTGGTATGGTTGTCTTATGATAGTAGGAGTAATCACTAGAATGGTGTAAATAGCCATAATGATGGTGGAAGAGCCAATTCCCCCATGCGTAAATGAAGGTACGATATGAACCATGATGGTTGGAGTGGGGAAAACACTAGTGGGTAGAAGAAAAGTAACAATGTGTGCAGTGGTGAGGGGCCCAGTAGGACTAGGACCTGTAGTTTTGACAGAAGGGATACCTGATATGACAGGTGGAGAGGCCATGATTCCATTATCAACCAACCACCCTTAAATTGGTTCGGACATGCACCAACCATTGGGCTAGATGGGATGGTGAACAAGGTAGGTTCGCATTGATAGGAATCTGAATTAGACTCAGATACTCTGTATGTATCTGAAGGTAGTGAATGACGTCGAATATGGATCTGATAGTGGCGGTTCAATGAACCGAACTGAGGGATACACCCCCTAAGTCTAAGGGAGTAGTGTGGAGGATAAATGGTGGCGTGATAGTGTTCTATGTTATTAATTGAGGCTCAAGAGTGTGAAATGCAAGCTCAAAAATCCAACTAGAACTAAGTGTGCAGAAGGATAGTTGAGAAATGGTCCCTCATACACCAAAAAGAAAGCTCTAAAACTGAACTGCAAAAGGGTGTCACAGCAGCTGAGTATACAAGAAAGAGGACATAAAGCCAATAAGAAGCACTAACTATAAAGAAAATGATGCAGTAACCTATGGGGTATAAGTGCAAGGAAACTCCTATTTACAAGATAAGTCCCTCACAAATATTATACTCAGCAGGGTGATGAAATCCATAGTCAAACAATATGAAATGGAAGGATAATAGGCTAAGAGAATCCCATTATCGAGAGGGACCTTGAGTAAAAGATCCCTAACAGACTGGAACCTAGGATACCTCATTCATGACATGTCTTGAATGGTTTCCTGGCACTTCATTCCTTTTGTCGTCGACACCCAATACGTTCCTAGACATGCACAAGGAGGAATATGAAGGGTTATACTTCAGTGCAGAATGGAGTTTCATATTCCATCGTGACTTTTGGAACCTCTTCATTGTGGCTTACTCCCGTAGAGTGTGGGGTCTCCCAAAAATGGGTACTAAATTATTTTGGTACCCTAAAGGACAAGTACTATGTCTCAAATGTAAGTCACAAAGGGGTGTTATTTGGATTCCTATCCCCAGTGTCCTAAATTAACTACAATATTGTTTTTGTTCTAAAATGAGGTTACAATGTTGGTTGAGTTAAATTAAATCTTAGGCTCATATTGGGGTCATGAGGCAATCATTTTACTTTAGGGTGTGAGATGTGTGTAAGTGAAGTGTAGTGGATAAACCCCAGTGATATCACTGTTGAGATGCAAATGCAGAAAAATAAATAATAGTAAATGACAGTAAATATTTTTCAAAACAAGTAAATCTTCTAGAAAACAAAATATACACAAGTAAATGAGCACATAAGGAACTTAAAAGGATGTAGGAAACACACTAGGGGTCTCAACCGTACCAAGCTCGATTAAGGGGCTCACATACAAGGGAAATAGAACCATGAAAAAAACCAATGGGTTGTAAGAAATCAAAGTTGGAAGGAGACACTCAGGTAAAGGGTATAAAAAAGACAAAGGGTTTTGGAAAATGGTATCAAACATCAGAAAGGATTGGAAAAATCTATCGGTCACACCTATTAGGGAAACAAGTGTGGTCAGGGTTGTAAAAAACTATAAACTAGGCGTTATGGAGATATGAAATCAGTAGAAAGACTCAAGTAGTACAAAACAGAGTTTTATGCACGACAGGTCGCATAAAACTGGGTCAAAGGAGAAACCAGGATCACTCTGGAAGCCTGGATAAGTGTGATCTAGAGTTTTGGTCTAGGTTTCACTTATCGGCTAAAAAGGAGTGACCTAGGTCACTCTTATCAGGAAAAAGATTGTGAAATGGGTCGCATCTTTCTGCCAGATAGGTTTGATCCGACTGTAACTGAGGGTTTTTTTAAGAAAAAATTGCAGGATTGGGTAGGGGGGGGAGGCACTCCGATAGGACTGGTTCAGATCTTCTACATGGGGGGTTAGGTATGTGATGGATGAGTGTACCCAAGTAGAACAAACTAGGAAAAAAACCTTCAAATACATATATCTAACAGGATTGAGATAGTGGAGTTGAAAAATCCGTAGTTGGGATTTCTCCCTTGCTACGTACAAAAGCACCTACCCTATATCAGCCGAATCTAAAGGTAGAGTTCATGGTGCAAGGCATTTCTCAACCTTTAATTACAACAAGCAATAATAACAAATTTATACTTTTATCTAACTAATGCAATAGAATAACAAAAAGAAATAACTTTAACTTGGGCCATTGCAATCATTTGAGGAAATGGTTTGTAGCCTCCCATGTGGAAATTGAGCCCAAGAGATAGAACAATTACACTCACAAAATTGCTAATCAAACATGCAAAATTAACACCAAAGGAGACTGGAATTGGAGCATAACCCTAATCTGTATTGAGTAAGTGTACAATAGCAAACTTTATGAAGTAATAGGCTGCTATAATATATAATTACATGAGATATTCAAATGCATAAATATTCCATTCGAAACAGTAAAAAAGCAAGCTTACAAAAACTAGTCAAATACCCCATAGGTGCATAAAGCAGTTTCCAAATCTAGGTAGATGCTCACGAATTGGATAATTCAAGTGGGAAAGCTAAATAGGGATGGAAAGACAAATCATACATGCTTTTATTTGGAGAAAGGAGGGAGGATGATATGGGCAAAAAACAAGGCAGTTACCACTAGTCTAGCTTTCCCTTTTGCCTTAAATAAGAAATAAAACAAGGCATCTTTACAGAAAAAGCAGATATGTGCTTTGGAAAATCTAGAATAAAGTAGACATGCTAAAATGGGTTTCCAGGATGTTTCCCAAGCACTCCATGACTCATTTTTAAGATGTGTTTACTTCTAGGACATGTAGAAGGAAACTAGTATAGAGTGGAATCTAGGAAACTAGGTAATAAGACAAAAATGATTTAATTAATGTCTAAGGTAGGTAACCATGGGTTGATTATTCTAAAACCCCCCATTAAGCTTGAATTTATGAGTAAATATCATAAAACTATAGGTCCTAGAAACAAGGCTTAGTCACCCTTTACATACTGCTTGTCCATACAACCAAGGAAAGAGGCAAAAAGCCAGTGGGAAAATCCTCCCTTAAACATGGGCAGGAAAACAAAATTTGGAAATATTGTCATCAATCATGCTTGACAACATGATCAGAAATACCCAGAAATTATTTGAGATTGTTGAATGTCTTCTCACAAAAAAATTTGGTGAATATGTCTGCTACTTGTTCTGAAGATGCACAGAAGAGTATATGAATCGTACCATCATGCACAAGATGTCTGATGTAGTGCATATGGATCTCAATGTGCTTTGTTTGATATCTCTGAACTGTATCATTGCATATTTGAATGGTGCTCTGATTATCACAGTAGATAATATTTGAAAAATATGATTCGAAGCCACATTCTCCAAGTATTCCCTGCAACCACAAACATTGAGTTGCTGCATTTACAACTCCTCTATACTCTGCTTCTGTAGATGAGAGTGCTATGGAACTCTGCTTCTTGCTTGACCAGTTGATTGGTCATTCTGCAAGCATGAACACATATCCTGATGTTGAATTTCAATCTGTGTTCTCACCTGCCCAATCACTATTAGTAAATCCAATCAAATCAAGATCAGATTTTGCTTTGTGGAAGATCCCATGAGTTCTTGTTCCCTGAACAAATTTTAGGATCCTTTTGGCTTCACTCTAGTGGATTTCATGAGGCTTATCCATGTATCTCAAAGCCACACTAACTACATAAGATAATTCAAGTTTAGTTTGTGCAAGATAAATAAAACACCCAATCAACTTCCTATACAATGTATTATTTACCATAGGAGAAGAACGTGCTTCTTCAAGCTTAACTCGTGAAAGGAAGGGATTCTTGCTTGGCTTGAAATATTTCATGTTGAAATTGTTCAACAAATCTAAGGAATACTTGGACTGATGTACTTTGATTCCATGTTGGGATTGACCAATTTCAAGACCCAATAATTGGCTCAACAATCCCAAATCTGTCGTAGAAAATGCATGGTTCATTGCATCCTTCAAGGAGGCAATCTCTTTCTTTGAACTTCCTCTAATCAGAAGGTCATCCACATACAAGACAATAATCATCAAAGAACCATGAATCAGCTTCAAATAGACATTAGGATCAGACTTGCATCGAACAAAACTCAATGACAACAGAAAGCCATCAATCTTGGCATACCAAGCTCTAGGGGCTTGCTTGAGCTCATACAATTATTTCTTTAACCTGCACACTAAAGATGATTTAGAAACAAATGATTCAGGTTCCCACATGTATATATATTTATTTATATCTCCATTTAGGAAATAACACTTCACATCCATGTGATGTACCTCCCACTGCTTCGAATCTGCAATGGATAAAGCTAGCCTTATGGAGTCCATCTTTTCCACTGGTGCAAAGGTTTCATTGTAGTCAATACCATGTACTTGTGAGTAGCCCTTGGATACCAATATTTCCTTATATTTTAGAGGTGAATCATCATAATAAAACTTAGTCTTGGAAACCCACTTACATTGAACTAGCTTCCTCCCTGGGGGAAGATCAACCAGTTCCCCAGTGTTGTTCTTCTGGAGTGAGCTGAATTCTTCTTTCATGGATGTTTTTCATATTGGATCATGTGCTGCATCCTCATAAGTTTCTATATCCAATTCAACCATCAGATATAACTTCTCATGAAATAGAGGATCTTTCACACAAAGGGCACTCTCAAATTGAGATCTAGTCCTCCTAGTGTCATTAGGATTTAGCTAGTTCCCCAGCTTCATGAATGGTAATTGCTTCCCATTTTAGTCTTGTAGGACTATTAGGATCTGCAATCAAATCATCATTATTAGAGATATCATAATCAGCAAATTCATTAGTCTATTCACTTACAATCAATGGATCTGGTGGTGAAGAAGACTCTCCAACTTCAACTGCTACTAAAGGCTCTTCTTGGAACTCAAAACTTTTTTAAATGAAATATTTGTTAGTGCTCAAGTTGATCAGCTTGTACCCTTTTGAATATTTAGAATAACCAACAAATAGGAACTCTTAGCTTTGGGGCTGCAAAGCCGTCCTCTTTTCAGTTGGAATTCTATCCCAAGTCTTTGAGCCAAAAATCCTGAAATCGGTCACATCTGGCTTGTGCCCACTCCAAGATTCAAAAGGAGTCATACCATCAAGCTACTTATGAGGCACCCTATTCTCGATGTAGGATGCACAATTTATAGCCCCGACCCAAAAATTCGGTCGCAAAGTTTTAGCCTCCATCATGCAGGTTGCCATCTCCTTCAGTGACCTGTTCTTTCTCTCAAGAACACCATTTTGTTGTGGTGTGTTAGTGATCGAATGTTGCATATGAATACCTGCAACTTTACAATACTGAATGAACTCAAACTTGACATACTCCCCACCATTTTCATATTTGAGGATCTTGAGTTTCCTCCAAGACTAGTTTTCAACCAAGGATTTAAATACTTTGAAGAGGTCAAAAACTTCAAACTTATGCTTTAGGAAGTGAACCCAACATTACCTGGAAAAGTCATCTATGAAGGTCAGTGCATATTTGGATTGAATCATGGACATATGAGGAAATGGACCAGCAATGTCACTGTGGATCAACTCAAGAGGTGCAAAGATTCTCTCATGAATAGCTCTCTCATATTTGTGCTCTGGGTGTTTTCCCAGGATACAACCTTGTCAGACTCCCTTAGAAAACTTGATCTTTGGTAACCCTATGAACATATCTTTTTCAATCAAATCAGAAATATACTTGTATTTAATATGGCCAAATTAGAGGGATGGAAATAAAACTCATACATGATTTTATTTGGAGAAAAGGAGGGAGGATGATGTGGGAAAAAATAAGACAGTTACCATTAGTCTAGCTTTCCCTTTGCCTTAAATCAGAAATAAAACAAGGCAACTTTACATAAAAAGTAGATATGCACTTTGGATAATCTGGAATTAAGCAGACATGCTAAAATGGGTTTCCAAGATGTTTCCCAAGTGCTCCATGACTCAGTTTTAGCATGTGTTGACTTCTAGGACATGTAGAAGGAAACTAGCATAGAGTGGAATCCAGGAAACTAGGTAATAAGACAAAAATGATTTAATTAATGTCTAAGGTAGGTAACTATGGGTTGATTATTACAACATCCCATGATCCTTCTCTCTGTTTATACCCAACAAAGGGTTGTTACCATAAAAGGGATTAAGGGTTACATGTAAAGAAATCAATGTGCAATGTGGGATAGTGTGGCGAAAGGATATGGTGGACAAAAAATTCTGAAAACGTAAGGAATGTTAAAAAGTTGGGACCAAAAGTGAAATTTTTTTGTGGGGAGGCCTTCATAATGTATTTATAGGGATGCAAGACTTTGTTCCCCATGGTAATGACCCATGGTATTTTATTTTCCATGGTATTGTCCATGATTTTTGACCCATTCTCATTTTAGGGTTTTTGGTCCTTTTTGGAGAGAGTGGGGTTATGTTGCAATAAATGCTCAACTCTCCTATATTTATGGGGGAAGGAATAATAATGTTTTGGAGAAATTTTGGTGGAATTTAATTCTGAAGGTCAAAATGGAGTAAATAATGGTGGGACTATGATGTATAATTATGGTTTAGACCATCAAGAGCTATGTGGAAAATTTTTGGTGTTAACGGACTGTTGAATTCCTCATTTAGTTTTTTTACTTATTAGGGGTGGATTTATAGTTTATGGTGGAGGAATGTATATCCTCTAGAAAAATTACTCATGCAATAAAATAAACCTGCATTCCATTGTTCCCCAAATAGTTGAATCCATCTTCATTCATGGCTTATATCTTATGCAACATGGTATATAAATTTATTTCAAAATATCAATGAAAATATGATAAAAAAAATCATGTTGAAAAATTTATCCTAATATTAGTTCAAGTTGCTTCACAACTTCCATATATTGGATGTAGTGGATGTGGCCCGGGAAGGGTTGCACTCAATGAAGGTGAATAACTTGAAGGCTATCCTTCTAAATTTATACTATTAGATTTTTATCATTCAAGATAGCATGATCTTAGGATGTTTAACTCAGAGAATAACAAGAATAGGAATCAAACACAAGAGACAATAGACACAAGCATTTTCCTCGGGGAAACCATAAAGGAGAAAAAGCTGCAACTTCCTCAAAGATATAATCAACACTAAAAGCAAAAGTAAAACTCGAAAACATAAAGATGATCTCTGACAAGAGTTGTCTCTTTCTCTGATCCTAGCTTATTCTCTCTCACTCATGCACCCCAACGAGTGAGTGTGTGTGTGTTATAAATAGAGAGTACCACTCTCTATTTATATTCTTTCATTCACTTAACCTTTAACTCTATTATGTAGGCTCGAGTAATCCTAACTCAGTTATGTAGGCTCTAGTAACCACAACTGGGTTAGTAATGAACCAAATTACATTAACTCACCTAAAGCCAACTTCTCTAAGAGAGTCTAATAACCCTAGCGCCCCACAAATGTGGGGAATTTAACCCTTAATCAATAGGAGGGTTACCCACAATGACTTTACATGACTTGTTTACATTATCGAATCTCTCGATAGGAACATCGGGGAATGACATGACTCAAATACATTATAGACACTTCCCAGAATAAACATCGGGGTACAACACATAAGATATACAAGTGAATACATTTCAAAGTTACAAATACATCAACACTCCCTCTTAACTAGGAGGTATTCTCTTGACACAATTTATTGGCACAAGCCTTCTTCTTTGTATCATCTAGATCATCATCAAGTTCTTATCATCTTCATATTCAATTCTTCTTCATCTGGATCTAGATCATCACTTTATCTAGATCATCACCATTGGATCTAGATCATCATCACTAGATATGGATCATCAATCGATCTGGATCATCACTGCTGGATCATCATCACTGGATCTGGATCATCACTCGATCTAGATCATCACTGGATCATCATGAATGGTTCTATCTCTTGATTCTTCTCATCATAGGAAGTTCTATACAGCCATCCCTTTTTCATGTTGGTTGTAGGCCTAGCTTCCAAAAAGGTCTTCATCTTCTTCATTACTTATATCTGACCATGATAGGAAACTCATCACACATCATGTCAGAAAGGATCTGGACTTACATATGACCATGATAGGAAACTCGTCACACATCATGTCAGAAAGGATCTCAACCCCAGACTGAAATTCCTAGTAACTGACCAGTAGCCTCCATTCTCCTAAAGAATGGAATCTCATCACTTAAGTTGAGCTTCAGTCCCATAATGAAATTCCTCATAACTGACCAGGTGCCTCCATTCTCCTAGAGAATGGCTTCTCAAGACTTAAGCTGAGCTTGAATCCCAAATTGAAATTTCTGATAATTGACCAGGTGCCTCCATTATCCCACAGAATGGCATCTCAACACTTAAGATGAGCTTCAGTCCTAGACTTAAATTCCTGATAACTGACCAGGTGCCTCCATTCTCCCAGAGAGTGGAATCTTAGCACTTAAGCTCAGCTTCAGTCCCAGACTGAAATTCCTCGTAACTGACTAGGTGCCTGCATTCAGAGAATGGAATTCAGTGCTTATATCTGATCATGTAAGAACACATCTCATAGTCACCTCAGAATGGCTTAGCACTCACATCTGACCATAGAAGGAACCAATCCTCTCACCATGACAGAATGGCTCAGCCCTTACATCTGACCATGGAAGGAACCAATCCTATCACCATGTCAGAATGGCTCACAAACTTATCACTTCCCCTTGGAAGGAACCTCGATATGGAGAACACCAAGCTTCTCCCTAAAGTAGTCAAAATTCACTTTTGCCATTTCTAGCATAGAATCACATCAGGGTTGATTACGTCCAAGGATAACCTATGAGATTTTCTAGGACTAATTACATACGAGGAAAACCTATAGTTCTATTACATCTGAGCAACCTATGAGCTTCACCAGGATTTATGCTTAGATAACCTGTCTCACCGACTATGCTAGAACTCCCTCTTTCGAGAGATCTCGATCTGGATCACATATTGGAGCTTCATTGCTCTCTCTACATCATACAAAAATGTAAGTCATATCAACCAAATCAAATAGTAGTTTTCAAAAGAAACATACTACCTCCCAAATAGCAAGTTGCAACATCTTTTTCCTCAGTTGTACTTAGCACCATGCAGGAATTCATCCTGCCAAACCAAGAGATCACACTTGATCCCATACTGAAGTAGCACCTCAAAGTTCTCTTCCTATCAATGGGACTTCCTGCCCAATACGAATCCACATAACCCTCCAGGTTAATCTTTTGATTCACCTCATACTTGATTCCATAATCAACTATACCATTCAGGTACCTCATTACATGCTTTGCAACCATCAGGTGAACATGTCTCAATGTGTTCACATCAAAGAAAATATCTGGTCTTGTATTCATTAGGTACATCAAGGAACAAATCATCTGATGATACATCATGGCATTAACTGAATCTGATGAAGCATCACTCAATAGCTTCTGGTTCGACGCAATAGGTGTGGTCATGGCCTTGCGGTCCATCATCTCGAAACTCTTTAGGATATCTACTGCATACTTCCCTTGTCTGAGGGATATTTTGCCACACCTCCATGCCTAGAAATTAGTGCATCATATCCAAGTCCCTCATCTCAAACTCGGCAGCAAGTCTCCTTCTTGTAACTTTAATGAGTTTCTCTTTTCTGTCAGGACAAGCCATCGACATATAACAGGAGCATCTATGGTCTTCCACCTTCAAACTTGAAGAAAAGTTTGAAATCTGCTTTAATCTCAGTAAAGCCTAGAGTCACCAGTAAGCTATCCATCCTAGCATACCATGTCGAACATTAGGATCTTTTATAGTCACTCCCTCTGAAGAAAAACGTCA
This sequence comes from Pseudotsuga menziesii, assembly GCA_001517045.1. Classification (NCBI taxonomy): domain Eukaryota; kingdom Viridiplantae; phylum Streptophyta; class Pinopsida; order Pinales; family Pinaceae; genus Pseudotsuga; species Pseudotsuga menziesii. The sequence goes on from LPNX010833713.1 coordinate 25,976, forward strand.
TTCTCCCTCTATCTTTCACACTCTATGCATTGAAACATTCTGTACTGGAGTAATAAGTAGCTTCCTCTGCTACTAATATTCTGTGTATCCATCTAGGATCACCAAGATCCTTTATCTTGAAATTTTTCAAAATTTCTTTTTGCACCCATCTGTGAGCTTGTAATCCTCTATAGACTTTCATCTTCAACCTTGTAGCAAAAGTTCAAATCTTCATCAAGCTCCTAATGTATGCGGTATCCCATGGGTGTCTTTTGAGCTCGTACAAGGACTTCTTTCATTTGCACATATGATTCTACCTATCATGTGTCTCAACTCCCACTGGCTGTAAATGTCTCTTCATAGTCTATGCCTTCTTTTTATAAGAAGGATAGTGCTATGAATATTTCCTTGTATCCCACGATGTTTCCATCTATTGCATGATGGAACTACGAATTTCCCTTCATGTATCGATACTGCATCCTAGACATCATTCTTCTTGAACTAGTCTTCCCTTTATTCTTCGTTACTTCTTCATGGATGGAAAGTTCTGCATTAATGATGTTGCTGCATTCGTCATAATATTCTTCATCTTGAACTGTCGTCACTTGTTCTTCGGAACAAGTCACATCCTTCTTTGTTTGTAGGTAATTTTATGCAATATTTCCTACAAGTCAAATGCATTAGTTATATGGTTAGAAACATTTCATAAGGTATATTCATAATGAAAAATTCTTTTGCATCGAGATATATTATTATGCAACTATTTTAGCCAATATAACATTTATCCATATCTCATGGAAATTTTCTAGATGCCTTCCATCTCTACCACGACAACATTGAGATTGTGCACTAACCCAATATGTCAGCAAAGTGGTTTCATTCTAGATAAGTAGAAATGGAGAGTTGTATAGCACCATGAGCTACTAACCCATCACACGCATATTAGTAGTATATTGTCATTAAGGCAAACATTCTATCATGCATAATACATCAAATGAATATAAACAAATGCATAACAAAACTATCATGAAATGACAATTGAATACTTATATTTATTTGTTTCATGGGTAGACTCCTTCTTGAGCCTTCAACTTCATCATCTTCTTCATTCATCATTTTGTATCCAAATGCTAAGACAGATAAGAGTTTCTTCAAGATTTGAGTCCTTTGTCTCATCGCTTGAGGGATCTTCTTTGGATGGAGAGAGCTTGATCTTTAGTTGCCCCCATATTTTCTTATCTTATTATGAGTCCAGCTTCTTCTTCTTCCTCGAGTCTACTAAAAGTAATCACTTCCTTCTAACACACATTCCTCGCAAGAATGAATCCCATGATCATGGGAGGCCATTCAAGGTGGCTATCACCACTTCTTCATTCTCCAATTCTTCTTCTACTGCTAAAAGTTGTTCTTTGATTTGAGAGACCCTCGTAAATTATGGTTGTATGGTCTCTCCATTCTAGATCTTCACATTTTTCAACCTGTTTTCTCAAAGTCATATTCGGATTTATGTTCTTCCCTTAAAATAGCTTGGTAAAGGAATCAAACATCTCTTTTGGTGTCTTTAGGGAAGACACTTGTGGTATAAGGTGATCCATGATTAAATCAGCAATGATCTTCTTGGCTTCTGAGATGGCTGACTTTTGGTTTCCTGCTGGAAAAGACTTCTTCAGGTGTCTTGTTCTTGAGTACTCTGTGTGGAGTACAGTTCTGTACATACATCGCTGGTCTGGCAGCTTCTTCCCATAGATGCATGGGAAGATCTTGATCATGAAACATAGCCCTTGTAGCTTCCATGATTGTTCTATTCTTCCTTTTTACAACCCCATTTTGTTGTGGATTATATGGAGTGGATAACTCCCTCTTAATCCTTGAATCATTGCATAACTCTTTGAATTCATTTGATGTGAATTCTCCGCCATTATCTGATCAAAAGGCCTTGATATTATTTTCAATGTGGTTCTCAATAAATTCTTTGAATTCCTTGAACTTGCTGAAAACTTCATCTTTGTTCTTCATAAAATATATCCATGTCTTCCTAGAAAAATCATTAATAAAGGAAACATAGTATACATACCTGTTGTCCGCCGATTGCACACCAGCAGCATAAATCTTCCGAAAGCTGTCTCCTCACTTGAGAAAGTGGGAGAGGTGTGACCTTGGGGGCAAGCACAG
>LPNX010833726.1:6331-33930 GCA_001517045.1 Pseudotsuga menziesii
ACAAGTTAAATACCATCTCCTTATATTCATGATAATGCTGATTTGAGCATCCTTAAAAGATGGATTAATGAATTGTTTCTTGATATCAATGAACGATGTGTTCATACCTGAAAGTCTTGTATAGCCACAAAAATACCAGCTTCATAATTAAGAGAATGAATACTTAGAGTCATGCTCTTATTAGTGAACATTCTGGAATTGGTTCCTTGTTGCTTGGATTGAGTCTTGATATTGAAGTATCTTATGTTTTGATTTGCCATGGCTGGTATTTTATTTATTTATTTATTTTGGGTATTGAAATGCCAATAGACCATTTTATTGCTATCATATGTCTATCTTTAGATTCTAGCAAGAACCCTAGAATTGAACTCTAGCTTTAGATTAAACGATCTTGTTGGTAGTCTTGTGAATGAAACCATTAAGAATTGGGGAACATTGTTGTTGCTTGGGTGATGTTAAGATGGGCATCTTTAGAGCTGATGTGGATTTGATATTGATAAATAAGTTGATGAATGCTATATAATGTGATATGCTAACATGGCAGGATAGGCCAGGAACATTACTGGTTGGAGCCAACCGTTAGGAAATATTTGTTGCCATAGATAAGGAGGTTAAGTATGGGTATTGTTTTTACTCGGTATAATTGTTGAACCTCGAGTGTTTTTATAAACAAGGGCTAACTGTTGATGATGTGGTTGGCATACTAACATTGCAGGCTCCACCAAGATTTTGACCATTGCTACATCAACGTACATTATGGGATATAAAACCACCTGCATATGTAAGTTGCGTTAAATTACTCAAAAAAAGGGTAAGGAGTAATTTTTCTTTTTTACGAGGATATGCAACTCATGAATGACGATTAAATATCGATGCAAAGTATGAAACTCTCATAATTTGATTTTTGACATTTTTGAATGCCGCGGGAGCACAGTGGTGTTAGGCAAGTGATTGCCACGTGAGCACACTGGTGTTAGGCATACATGCTGTAGGAGCACAGTGGTGTTAGGCAAGTGATTGCCGCGTGAGCACACTGGTGTTAGGCATACATGCTGCAGGAGCACAATGGTGTTAGGCAAGCGATTGCCGCATGAGCACATTGGTGTTAGGCATGGGGTGTGGCAAAAGACCTAGGCAAAATTTGGACATCTGAAAAGACAGGACGCTGTTTGATGTCACTGAGGAGAGTAACCTCAGAATTATTGCAAGTCCACACCTGAACAGGAAAATAAACTCAAAGGGATTTTGGAAAAGCATAACATAGAAACATGTTAAATGAATGTTCTAAAAGACTGTTACATACTTCATGTGTAATGTAAAGAAAGGATTCCTCAGGCCAGGAATGACAGAACTATCCAAAGGTTGGAAGGACAGTAATTTTGTTTTATTGCATTAAGAAAACAATGGGGTATTACGATACCAATAGAAAATTTGCAGGCGATTAAAATACAAGGGACCTATGATTTTTGTTTATTATTGAAATATAATTTTGACATGAATTACTGAACAAAAATTGGACAAGATCCGATCCTGTTGCAGAAAACTGCAGGTTCTAAGTGATAGCGACTTGAGAAGAAACAAGGAAGATCGATGACGATCTAGGACAGAAAAGGAGAAGCATGAAAGATGCCTTGGGAAACGAAGAAAGATGAACTATAAATAAGAACACCGAGAACGGTGTTATTTTTAAGGGGGAGAGGATGTAACATCCCTCTCGCAGCCACCTAGATATTTTTGTAAATTATGAATGTTGATTGTACTGGTCTCTGGTGAGGGGCTCAATGCCAAGGCCCCACCAGAAAGATCTTGTAATTACATATGAGCCAATCCCCTAAGTGGTAGGCTTAGGGGACTTAAGCACAATGTACAACCAGAACAATAATGCTGGAAGAAATCCACTGAAAAATGGTAAAAGGTTAGTGGGGCCCCGAGAAATGAGAAAGGATCAACAACTACCTAAGATAAAGTAGGTCATAACAGGTCTAGAACGAGTGATCATCAAGATCCTCTTTTAACAAAGGGAAAAGAGATGTCTTAGGACATCAAACTATATGGTAAAAATAATGAAATTGCGGATAAAGGTTACCATGCCAAACCCTATAAAAAGACATAACTATTAAACATATAACTATATGGGTTATATAATTATAAATATGTATGAAGGCGTATGTATATATATTTATAAATATCATAACATTACCATATTTAATAGTAAGAGGGTAGACTTGAATAGTCGGTGGTTTTATTTTACCCTTAATGGGTAAGATCTTAAGCTGCTATTTCCTTGGAGGAAATAGTGGCATTTATTCCCGTAACAAGAGCCTACTACCTTATGTCTTAAGTTCATTTCATACAATTGGAAGAATAATTGGTCCACTTGGCTCCTTGATATCTAAAATCCAGGGAATAGTAAAATATGTAAATTTTAAAGAGAACAATCTTTGCCACGACAGAAGGAAGGATTTCAGTGTTTTATTATATCATTAAATATCGCTGACTCGCGGTGGCCTGTAATGGAGGCGTTACCTAAATTCATGATCCCTAATTTTTCAAAGACGTTAGAAGTTACCTGTTTCGTTTATAAGTATGGAAAAAGTCTCTGCTGGGGGCGGAGGAAAATACATCTCTATTCCCTCGATTTGCTGAGTTATAACCACTTCCGTCGTATTGAGGAGGGGACAGTGATTTTTGCTGGAGAAGGCCCTCTATGTTAAGTAGGGGAAAAAAATGGTTTTGTTTTCTCGGGGCATTTTTCAAACATTATGTTTGAGAAGGAAAGGGGGAGAGCGTTTTCTTTTTCTGTCGATTGAAGGAAAGAAAGAAAAGGTGGGAGCACCTGTAGCATCTGCGGCCTACGGCATTCGAATCAGTAGGGGGGGGGGGTGTTAGTTAACCTCTGACAAGATACAAGATGGGAATTTCCCCAAAAGGTATGACGAGCAGAACGCCTGTTAAAAAAGATGCTTGTTCAATCGTTTCTGTTTTTCTTTCAAGATAGTCGATTGAGTATGTATAATCTTGCACTGTGGTGCCTTTTACGCCTGAGTTGTTCTCCTTTGAACTACCACGGGTTATTAAATGGACCCACACCGAAAGATCTAGCAGTCCCGTCCTGTTTTTACCTGGTCTTTGTTTTATTTCTTGAAAAGAAAACCGATCTGATTAAATTTAGCGATCTTTTCCTGTCTGCACTCACCCCTGGGTTTTCTTGACTACCAAGTAAAACTACGGATCACATTCCTGAAAAAATTCCAAACGTTAGGTGCGTATTTTTCTTTGCTGACAGATCTGGTGGACGCGACCTACCAAAAGACTGCATTCATCACATCTCATAGTTGCGCCTTGATCCAGGCATAGATCTAAGGATCTGGCAGTATTTTGGCATACTTAATCGAAGAATATAAGTAAACAAGGATTTCTGCAACCTCATAACGCTCCTCCGTTATGATATTACGGCCTCATGTGGATGAGATTGGAGCTTGGGTCTATTGACCCCCGTCCCTTAATTGACCCCTTAAGAATTGAGTGTAGGCTGCCGAAGAACCCTAAAAATCCTCTGGCATTGCATTTTCATCCCCCGGCGAAAATCTGGGATCTAACACTGCAAAAACCTTGTATCTAACACCAGCCCTGATTTTGAGCTTTGGGTAAAATGTTTTGTGATCCATGACATTGTTGTTGGAATGAAGGAAATTATTTTGTAACATCATATTAACTATGAAACTGTATTCCTACTTGTATTCTTGGGAACGGAATACGGTTCTCATTACGAACACAGATCATGTCTAAGAGTTCATATAACGCTTAATCCAGTTGTCAACCTTTCCAGTGTTACCTTAGGGTTCGGGTATAAATGTTAAAGCAACATCCAGATTGCTCTATGATTCTGGAAAAATATATCCTATATGTATGTGTTAAACCTTGGCTGGTCTTATAACAAGACCGAATGCTGTATGTACTTGGGCATCTACACGATTCAGGTCATGTGTGGTAAGGGTATAGCTGTAGGTATAAAGTTTGAAATGCTTGCGCTGGTTTGGTATTAAGAGACCCACCTCCTATTTTTATTTTTGGCCTGTCCCTGTTGAAAGAAAACTCAACTTAAACGAACCTTGAGCACCGGCATGGTTGATAGTTAAGAAGGATTTGGTTATTATGGAAGAAATCTAGTCGCACTAGTCTATGCTATTTTTCGTGGAATTGTACGAGGGGGTTTCAATAACACTGTTCTTACCAAGAGGAAGGGCTAGCAGTAAATGTTATCTTATTATTTGGTTATGTGGTTATGATCTCTGTGGAAGGGATGTTGTACTTGAACTGCTCCTTGTAAATTCTTGTCGAGTAATATTAATTGAAAATACTAACCGTTTGGTGGATGTAACCCCTAGTTAGGGGCGAACCACGTATATTGTTGTTCTTGTGTATTGTGTACTTGAGCATTTATTCTTGTGATTTTCTGATCCCTGCATGTATTAAGAATTAGCCATCTACTTACTTGTACTAAATTCAGTGAACTATGGATCATGTTAATTAAAAGGTTAAGAGTCACATACATCTACGATATGGGAAGAATTGAAGGTAATGAATATGGTGTTATCGTGATTGAATGATGGGAAAATTATTTAAGCTCCATTAAGTATCCATCTAATTTGAAAGCTAAAAGTCTGGTTGAAACCTCTTGGAATTTCATGTATATGCTTGGGACTAAATGCTGATGTTAAAAAGAAATCATGTTGTGTAAAATACATTATGAAGGCAACTAGACTTATGTTACGTTTATGACTATCTGTATAATGCAAGGGAGATGCATGAAGTCACAAGGTAACCCTTTCATTGAAAACCCTTTAGGAATTACCTCAACCACCAAATAGTTGATTTTATTATGTGTTGACTTATGACTGAATTAATCAGAGGGCCCTAAGTTAGGTAAGTCACTGTGTTGAAATATGGGTATGTTGCAAAATGGTAGTTGCAAATAAGTATTCCTATGTAGAAAGGAAATCATGTTATGCAAAATACATTATAGAGGCAACAAGGCTTATGTTATTGTTATGATTATCTTTGTAGTACAAGGAAGATGCATGATGTTACAAGATAACCCTTTCATGGAAGATCCTTTTCAAAGGGTTTGTTAGCAAGATAAGAATGTAAGATAAGGGTTTGTTTTATGTATCTATGATGATGAATGGATGAATGGTTGTAACGATATGCCTATGGTGTGATTAAAAGTGCTTCTCACTATGATTCATTACTTAGAAAAATAAGCTATGAGAAAACTGATATTGTTAGTCGAAAATGGCAGTGTTTTCTCCAATAAGCATACATCTTCTTTTGTTCCACAATGATCATACATCTTATACAGGAACTGAATTCGATATGAAATGTCGTGTAAGAATTGAAGTATGTTACAATCATACAAACAGATAAATCAAAGGGAAGTTATTACCTCATGCTCAATGTTCGCTTTACATTTGTTGTGAAGAACTACGGGAATGATGCCTTTTGTTTGTTTCAGCAGTGACTATTAAGAATGGTTATCTCTTTAAAATTCTAGACTAGCCATCCTTTGCTTAAGGTGATGTTAGGAGATACCTCAAGGGTAGTTACTTAAAAGTGCCATTGTCTAACTGCAATCAATTATGCTGCAATATTGGTTAAAGCAACTGAAGTAGGTATTCAGATGCATATGAGCGTCTCTCTACTGAAGTCAAACCTTTCAACCACAAATCTTATGTTGTCACTAAGATTAGTATTTGCACCATAAATCAAGACTAGTTTATTATAACTTTAAGGCAAGGCCTTCCTTGGAAAACCACTAATCTACAGAAAGATGATAGTGCATGAAAGATTTATGCCTTAGCATTAGGACTTATGTATATGTGTGTCTTAAGTCATGGAAGGATTACTTTATCTTATGTATATTCGAAGGAAAACTAAGCTTGCTTGGTTTATGTTATAAACATCGATCTTGACAAAATATACGCAAATTGCATGTTTGGTTTCCTTCTTGTTATAGAGAAGAATGAATCTCGAATTGTCAAATGATTGTTTTTACAATACGTGTAGTTTGACATTTTGACTGAACATGTTCATTAAAACGACTCTTAAAATCTGCCACAAAGGGGATAAGACTATTTTTGCAGTAACAACGAAGTATAAACCTTACCATTTTCACACCTAATGACACTATGGTACAGGAGGTACCTTACATATCCCCTGAATATGCAATTTCTCCACTAGACTGAAACTTGGATTGCACGATATGAAACTGAAGAAATGTAAGTTGTAATTCCATGGGTTGCAATGGGCACAAAACAATCTATTGCAGAATGGGCGTTCGACCATCTCAACACCTCCGACGTTCAAGCCTCCAACATTTTCATTTACAAGAAGTCAAGAGAAGTTAGGAAAAGGGAAGTATACTTTCAATTCTTCGGGTATTTCTGCCTCTACCATCTCAGCCGACTATTGCTCAAATATCTCCACAGGAAGAAATTACTAGCATTCATCTAGTGCCAATGCCTCCACACAAGTATCGTGTGTGCAATAATATATCCGATGCGGTCTATGTTGGAGCATCGAGTGGATATATTGCGTCATGCAGTCTCACAGAACTAGTGTAACCAAATGCTTTCCTCGAACATATCAGTTGAATCTTTAGAGCAAATTCCGCAAAGTTTCAAAACAAATCCCTCAAAGTTTCACAAGTACATACCATAGAATTGTGGAATATTCCAACAGAGAAGGCCCATGAATCCAAGATGACCTCTTCATGTTTTCTCTTCTGGCTAAAAACTTATGAAGATAGAAAAATGAAACCTGCATAAAATAACAGAAACACAATGAATAACAATAGGAAGGACTCATGGATTTGTAAGGTAAGTTATATTAATCTGTCCTATGCATGTCCATCCTCGTCAGATTAGAATTTCTAATTTTTGAAGGAGTAATATGTTGTGATAGTCCTCTTCTATAAAAGGAGGAAATGACGAAGGTGATGAACCAAGGGAAGTTTAGGCTGAAGTTGTGAGCTGAAGCAGTCCAAGACCATCAGATGGAGTTTCAGCTAGAACCTTAGAAACTTGCAAATCATAAGCAAAAAAAGAAGAAGAAAGCTCCATCACTTTAGATTAGTGTCTCACTTTTTCCCATTTTACGGTGATGAAATTTATGAACTAAAGGTATTTGTTTAGAAATATACAAATCCATGAAGAATTAGATAATGGCGTACTGAAACAAAAGTTTTCATTATGAATGACCTTTTATATGGTATTTTTTTTAAATTAAAAAAATTATTGTTATCTTATTTATTTCATTTTATTTAGAGGCCATTTACTATTACTTCAGGTATCTCATAATTACTCACAAACCATGACCCCCCATATCTACCTTCCTTTACTTTTTTAATTCCAATTTTTTTGAACAAGTTTTTTATAAACACCTTTAATATTGTTGTACATGTTTTTTAATTTTATTTTATGATATATTTTTATTATTATTAAATTGTCAATATAAATAGGAAGTTTTATGTGTATGTAAAAGCACGACCCAAAAAACTATCACTTTAAGACATCAAAATCAGTACGTTTTCATATGAATATGTAAATAATATACAATCGGATTCTTAAAATTATTTTTTTAATTTTCTAAATCACATTTTTTATTTTTTATAATAAATATTTTAAATAAATTTATAAAAACAGAACAATTTTTCTTACCGCGAAGCGAGACACATTACCATGCTTTTACCCAAGACTGTTATCATAATTTTACTTCAACCCTCTCATATTATATTAACACGTTCTCAATTGAAGTTTCAAGTAATAAAAGAAATAACAAAATCAACACTTGGTATGATACAGAATGTAAAAGTGCAAGGAGAGAAATTAAGAAAGCCCTTGACGAGTCTCTTAAAATTGATAAGATAATTATATACAAAGCCCTAGGGTGCATCCATGGAGGTGGGTTACACTTTTTGGCAAGGCAATTTCGGCAAAAACAAAAAAATGTACCTCTATCGAGGGTCCATGACCTCGATCACGGGTTAAAAAAAGGCTGGATTGAGGGTTAAAGAAGACCTCGATCTAGCATTTCTAACCCTCTATAAATAGGAAACAAACCCATCATTTAATTCACTTCGTGTATTGGATAGGAAAGGGTCATTTATATTCATTTGTAGATATGGCTCGCACAGTAAATGAGTCATAGATGTGATTATGACTCCAATGAATCACATCTATAACTCCAATTACTCCATGACTAATACCTACACATAAAATCTAGAGGAAGTGGCAATAGTAATGCTTTTACTTGTTTTTTCTTCAAGGTATGTACTATTACCCACAAGTATCATTATTCTAGTTGAAATTAAGTTTTATTAAATTTTATTATCATATAATTCTATGTTTGATTTTAATTGAATTTGAAGACCTTGTTCCCATGAATAATACGAGATTTTAAAAACTTTGATTAAAGAAAATTTTGGGTGTACATATTCATGTGCACACATGAATATGGGCACTCAAATATTTTTTTAGTTAAAGTTTTGAAAAGCTCGATTGAGCTTTTCTCTAACTACACATAAACATTCAATAGAGTTATTTAAAATCATGTGTATTTCCATATGGATCATGTAAAGTTTGATTTAATGAAGTCTTGCAAAAGATGCTTGGACACCTTGTATTTTGAATCCCCATTTGAATTCATGTCATTGAACATTTTCAACTCTTGTCGAAATAAGATGTAGTATCATGTTTAGTTTCCACACTTTTTTCTCTTCGGATCCCGCAGCCGCCATAACACATTTTCTTTTCTTTATTTTCCTCCACTCTTGGCATTATGAAACACCATTAATCAATTAGTCATGTGTTATTGACGTAAGTTCTAGTGTCATTCAATAATTTACTAGCAAGATTAACTACAAATATGTGGCACAATAACAATTTTGAAGAGTAATCAAGGGACACTAATATAACCCAAGGAAATGGGGTCATATTTTTTTTTCATGCTCATATTTTAATCTCTCTAAACGTACTAAAAATACTTTGATCCTTCGTATATAATTTTTAATTTTAAAAATCTACAATTATGTGATATGATTTTGAATTTAACACTATTTTTTATCTTAATCGTCCTATTCTATTCCGCCCTCGGCTATGGGCTTTAATTATCTGACCCGAGGATCTATATCGTAGGTAGATCGTAGTCTTAAGAATCTAGGTCAAGTGGACACAACTCGCCTAAGTTTATCTCATCAATTGAATTGACGGAGCATTGGTTCAATGCAAAAGAAATATTATGGCAATGATGCATATATTATTGTTATTATTATTATTTTGGTATATATTAAAAGTTCATGTATTATTGTTTAGATTAGACATGTTTTATCTTTTAATATTATTATTTTATATCTATCCATAATACCATTTTAAATAGTTTCTAAATATACATCATTTCATTTCATTTTAATATATTTCTTGTTTATATTATTTTTATGTATTTCATCATTCTATCAATACTTTTTTTAACATTTATTCATATTTATGTATAATTAAAATATAATGTACAATATTTATAGTTTTAACTAATTTATATATTATTTAATTTGTATATGATTTATATGGCACTGTTTATCTCTTCCTAAGATTACATTTTTCTAAACAAAAGTCGTATAGGTAATTTTTTTTCGTTTAGATTTTTGTATTATCAACTTGATATCATTTACTTTATTTACATCAATTAATATAATCAAAATATGATGAGTTCCGGTGCCCATTAAGTTTTTAAATACAAAACTAGTAATATCAAATATTTTTAAAAACTTACACTTTATTTCACACAATTTAATAAAATAATATTTTTAATTTGTATTAACTTCTAAAAAATAAATAATAATATTTTTTTGCTAAAATAATATATAAAAAGAAAACTACTTTAAGATTATGTTTTGTATATATATTGATCTTCACAACCATAATATTCACAACTATAATAATAATGGAGAAATATAAGTTCAAGGTAATCGGACTTTTGTGAACACAAATAACAATCTTGCATAAACTCTACACATTTTAAAATCATAGAATTAAGACATTTTAGTAGTCCCTTTTGCAATGAAAATCTTATAAAGGATGTTTGTAAGTGATCACATTTAAGTCATTCGAATAGCTCTTGCCCAACTTGGTATAGATATGATCATGGTCAATAGACTTCCTAAAAAAACCTAATGGACACCAGAACTCATCCCAATGTCATTACCTCCTCCCCTATGCCATTTCCTATTCCAAAGAGTTAAATGTGATCACTTACCAACATCATCCCAATGCCATTCCCTCCTCCCCCTATGCCATTGCCTATTCGAATGGGCAAGAGCTATCCATTGAGCTGCAGAGCATTTAATGCTGCTGCAGCAGGCTTGATGACCCTTGGATCTCGAGCTGCTCGAGATCCAAGGGTCATCAAGCCTGCTGCAGCAGCATTAAATGCTCTGCAGCTCAATGGATAGCTTTTGCCACCAAGTTGGACCATGAGGTGAGGCACGTGAGGACCAACATAATATACAATTGCTTGGTCTAAAGAACATTCATTCAAGGTGTACACTTTAACGCGTAAGGGCCTGTTGTACCTTTGTACCTTTGTTATGGAAGGCTAACTATTGCGTCACTCACCTAAATCGCTAGATTATAATGTTCACCTTCAATAAATGCTCGTGTACTTATACATTGTACAAAGGTGCCAATTTTCTGTGTCTGATTCAATATTGTTCCATCCAGCGATAAAAAAAAGTGGACCTTCGTGCCTATATCAAGATTTTATACATACTGTAATGTTTATATTTAGGCCGAAGGCCTTCTTTCTTCGAGGCCGGGTTTGGAAAACCCTGTACTTCTTTTGGTCATCCATTGATCAAATGGAAACGTGACACATATGCTGGATTGGCGCTGGAAGTTTACAGCTGTAGGGCATGACAGTTCACTCACTCCACACTACGTCAGCCTGTCTTCATCTCCGGTCTACAACCTATAGAGTAATCAATGATCAATCTAAACCTTATACCCTTAGTTTTCCTGTTCACTTTGAATTTATAGCTCAAAAATAATGTGTGAATTTATAGCTGACTAATAATAATGTGTGGTTTCAATATAAATTGAAGCTGGCAAATTTAGAGCCGTGAATACAAGAAGGGTATAATCCCACTTCTAAGGTACATTTCATTACATATTTTCATCTAAATATAAGTTATATTAAGGTTGCTACAATTTCACGTAAGAGAAAACTCTACAATTTGTGGCAAATTTAGTTAAAAGAAACGCCTTTTCTCTATTATTTATGGCGGATTTAGTTAAAAGAAATACCTTTTCTCTACCATTTGTGGTAGATTTAGTTAAAAGAAATGCATTTACATGTAAAAGGTTTCAAGTCTCTTTCGTTTCAGGACAGGTTTTTAAGTACTGTGACTGTCATCTAGAAATAGGAATAAGTCAATAATAACATTAATATTTAAAGATTTTAATTTGTTTATGTTTATAAATTTTACTTTAATGGGCCTTATTTCAGTGGATCCGATAAATAGGAATAAGATAATAATAGCATTAATATTTTATTTCAATATTTTAATTTGTTTGTGTTTATAAATTATACTTTAAGGGGCCTTATTCCAGTGGATCCGCTTATAGATACCATCTAACGAAACACCTACCAGGTTTGAGGTAGGCACTCAGTTTGGGTGGCCACGTACTAACCGATTAAATGTATATGTGTGAGTGCAAGATGTAAATAAGCCTGTATTTTTAAACCGACTCAGAAGCAGTCAACGCTACTCCCTGCACTGTAAAAGCGTGTAATGCCTATAGTCAAGCATGCATTATTGGGGAAATTTATCCTATCATTGGTATAAAAGCATGAAGATATTGGGCATGTGACAGCTTTTCTCCCCAGCCTATTAATGGGTGCCATATTTACGTATATTTAAATCAGAACATAAAATGACAATGGAAATCCTAGCAATGTAATAAGTCTCATGAGTGCTAACATATGAAAACATTATACATCCAATGTGTTTGCAAGAGAATATGTAGGGAGTGTTATGAAGGCACTTATACAAGCGCAGGGGTGGCTTCCTTCCGTACACAAGCTTCAAAGGCTGGAGATTCTCAAATGGTTTGGGTACTCCATTCCTAAAGTCTTCAAAAACTATTTGCATCTTTGGAGCGCTATTACTAATAATTGTGGGTGATTTTAATTTGTTTATTTTTATAAATTATTTGTATAAACTAAAATTCTCCACTTTGGTAATGGTAACATCTTAAGTCATTTTTTAAATCATTTCTTTTAAATATCTTTATGGGTAATTGTAACTTTTTACTATACATTTGCCCCTTTTTTAAATTCATATGTCGGTAATTGTAACTTTTTAAGCCACTCGCTTGAAGTATAGTTAAAAAGTTAAATTCATTTCTTTTTGGCAATGGAGTGTGACTTGAAATTACTTTTTGTTTTAAAGTCCACATAAATATAGATATGGTATTGGTTTATCTTTTTTAATATAATATATTGAACAATAGAAGTTGAGGTTTTTTTTTAATTTCTAATGTGCTTAAGCATGTTTATGTTCATTTTTGGTAATGCATTGAATTATTAAGATATCATTTAGGTTGTATTGTTATTTTGAAAGGGAGGTATTGACATTAGGATATTTTTTTAGAAGTGGTTTAGTTTTTAGGTTAAGTTAAGTTATAAGAGTATTAAGTGATTTAAAGTTTGTGCTAGTTTTGGTAAAATTAATGAGATTTGGTGATGTACATTTACAATTTAAGTAAAAGGTTCACGATTAGACTATTAGACTACCAACTTATGAGTTGACTCTTCGGGGTTCATGTAGTTTGATCAATATCAAAATTCTTTGTTCAAGGGGTGGGATTCCACCATCATAATGGGAAAATTTAAAAAAAAAATGATTTGAGTTCCTATTGCTAGCTAGCATCAAGTCAGCCATTTGACTCATTGGGTAGTCACTTGTGAGTTGGCCATTGACTTATCACTATGAAAAGCAATTATGTATTTTGTGTGCTTGACCAGTGAGCAATATTTTAATATTATCCTTAGGGTGGCATTCCACCATCACGATGAGAAGAAGAAGAATTTTTTTTTGACTTACATTTTTCTTTACATTCTTATTTTTTTTAATATGGATATCTCACTTGAGATTTCAATTTAGTTTCCCAGTTAAGGAGATATTTGCACATGTAAAAAGTCTTCAGCTCTATTCTCACTTGAAGTTGTGACATGATTAAGATGTCAAAGTTTCATTGTTGCTTTGCATTTCATTGTCACTAGAATAATATACTAATGATGTGGGGTGCCATGTCAATGATTTCTGTATGATATTTTGGTTAAGGAAACAAATCCACGAGTAAACGATTCTTGAGTTCCATTTTCTCTCAATGTAGTTCTACACCATAATATGTAAAAGGTCTCAAGTTATATTCTCATTCCCTCTTTTATTCATCTCTAGGTATTGAATTCATACTACCTAACTTAGTTATAAGAACACTTATTTATCAAGTGATATATGGTGTTATGTTTTCTTTTTATGTTATCACTAATTATCACACTTATACAAGTTAATATGTTACAAAAGAAGTATCATATTAAGATGTGCATTTTGGACTCACTTATTTTTCTTCAGTTGGTATTTTGTTAGGTTTGACATTCATGACCTTGTCTGCATTTTTTCTCAATCTAGGTTGTGGGGATCTCGGTTGAGGCTTAGTGTGTAGTGGTTATGGCCCGGTTTTGCTAATGGGATTGTTAGGGGTTAGTTTATTATACAGTGATGTTTCTTTAACCCATACATCTACATAGACCTAATGTTGTAATTTATTAGGTCCCTAATCAACCCATTCAATTTTTATCCCGATAAATCTTAAAAATTATGATTCAAGTCTGATGCTTGGAAACAAATTCAATTCCTCCATAGTCATAATGCCTTTTCTTATAATTCAATGATGTCTGCAGAGTTGGCATGGGCTTGGTATTGTTTCCTTCTTAGGGTCGATCCAGTCATTATGGTGCATTGGGACTCATTGATTGCGTGAGATTAGCTTATCATGGCTTACTGTTACCATTGGAAACCTAAAATGAAATCAGTTTCGTGAATGAAGTCAACACCTATCTTATATAGTCCCATCTCCACGAGCTAATATAATGGGTGGTGGGATAATAACTCAATATATTACCTTCGAAGCTTATTAAATCGTTAGGAGTTCTTTATCCTAGTGGGATTTTAAAAAAATTGTGCACTTCGTCGTCTCTTCATCCAATAAAAATTTGACACATGTAATTTCCTCATTTATGGCATGTTTGTGAAGTTTTCTGCGTACCAGACTTTTCGAACTCCTAACCTTCTGGGCTTCTTACATGTTGTCCCTATGCTGTCAGAAAAATTCCCTGAAAAACCGTATTAGTTGCACCCCTTTCATATCCAAAGGAATCTTTATCATTTGACCAGTGTCCCCTACTATTTACAACCAGCATGCCTACCATGTATTATTTAGAAATGCTATTTCCAACCAACATGCCTAGCATGTATTATTTAGAAAGTTTTTAGTCTTTAGAACGTGTTGAGGATAATGTACATTTTCAATATGAATATACAAAATCATCAAATATACTTAAAGTTTTAAAGTACTTTTACCCTGTAATATTTATAAAGCATTGTAATGTATCAAAAGTGTTGAATTTTAATGTTTATTTTTTTCAAAGCTAATAATACAACTTTATATTAGAAAAACTTGTGTCATACATAATTACAATTTTCCAAAAAGATGCCACCTTCATCTATCTATCTCAGCTAGACTAGAACATCCCAAGAAAACTAAAGACCCAAATCTCTTGAACAACAAGCTACCCTCAAAAGTCACAACTACTGACAATCATATAAAAGACTTTGCTCAAAACTAGAAAAAAACACTAGCTACATACAAAAAGAGTAGTCAAAACTCATGTATATTACTCAATCTGTCTGAATGAGAAAAAAAACTATTACCAAGTAGCATAGATACCAACTTGATTTGCACATCACATAAATTACCATACAATGTGAAGTGTGAACATGTTGAACTTTAACATTTATTTTTGTTTCTCTAACTTTCAATATAAAAATACAAGAACATTTATCTATTCATTTAGTTGAGTTTGCTTCATTTCTTTTTTTTCTTACAAACTAATAGAACATTGTCTACAAATATTATTGTAAATATAAATTTACAATATTTATGACTTTAAGTATGATAATTATCTATATTCAAATATCAAGAAATATTGTTTTTCTAGAAAGAAGTGTTTTTGTTAGGTTGGTTTGTTTATTGTGTATTTATTCTAAGATGAAATATTACTCTTCAAAATATATATAATCTATTGTGTATTTATTCTAGGATGAAATATTACTTTTCAATATATATATATATATATATATTTTGAAGAGTAATATTTCATCTTAGAATAAATACACAATAGACAAACCAACCTAGAGAAAAAATTGTATATATATATGTTCAATTTTCTTCGACCTTTTATTTCACCTTTTGGAGCAATTGCTAATTATATATGTAGAAAAGATATTTATATACATATATAATTCCTTTCTATAAAAAGAACGAGCTCTCACATAATAGAGGTACATGAATTTAAATATGAACTAAACAATAAGTTAAAACTCTTAACGATTTATTTGCTAGCGATTTGCTAGAATAAGCACACAGTAAACTTACTAAAGTATTGTTGGCAACAAAATGTTTACACCGTAAGACGTTTTTCTGTATGAAGTTATGTTTGAAACCAATGTTCCTTCTGCCAATTAAAATCTGCCACTCATTTTTAATAAAAAGTTACCATGTTGTTAATAAAAGGTTTCCACGTTGTTGATAAGGTTCTAAGACTCTTGGGTGGTTCGGATGAGGCTATTGCAGAGGATATGGTCAGCTATCTCAGGTATATTTTAAAGAAAGATCTAATATATTTTAAAAGATATGGTCAGCTATCCAGTTTTTCAACGATTTCAAAGCGGTCGACGGCGGGATCAAAAACTTACGCGCTGTCCCATAAAATCGTGAGCTCAACCGCCTAAGCTGACCGATGTCGCAGGGTGCATTCTCGCATTACGAATCCTGAATTCTGCTAAGTTGAATTTTTCACCATCACTGCCATGGCCGAATTATAGTGCACTTCACCTTTGGATTTTTCTAAAAGCATTGCAAAGAAAAGCAAGGCCTTGGATTCCGTTATACTTTTACAAGTATTTATGTTGTTCTTAGCATGTTTCCAAAGAGCCCCAACGGCTTCAGCTTTCATTGAGGCCTTAAGGATTGGATCCTCTGCTTTCAGATTGAGGCTGGTATTTTTGGTATTAATATGATTCCAAGCAAGACGATTGTTATCTTTGGTTGCCATACTGACAACAGAATCGATGGTCATGGCTGCCTTGGTAACCACTGTATATTTTCTGTGATGGGGAACAGTCTCGAAGGCCAAATTCCCAACAAGTAACCTGATGATGTCGTTCTGGGAAAAAAGGTCATGCGAATCTGGATTATTGGATAGCAACTCAGACAAAGCCCAGGCAACCATGGCCTGGACCTTCATGGAAGCACCGTCCTTCAAGACCTTTGCAATAACAGAGGAGACACCTTCTCGAATCATGTGCCTAACGCGTTGAGGATCCTTACCCAGTTCACCCATGGCTTTTGCACGGACTTCCTGCCCTTCTACGGTCTCTGCTTCTTTGATGAGCTTCAACAAGGGCCCGATTCCGCCTTCTTCCACAATCAATTCCCTGTTGCACTCGTTGTCCTGGATCAGCCAGACCAACGAGGCTGCGGCGTCGGATTTATTTTCGGGGCTTCTCCCCGTGTGCAGGCATGCAATCTGTTCCCAAATGAGGCCGAGCATGGGCTCATTGCTGGCGATGGGAGGCAACCCTAAATAATACGAACCCCCTTCTCCACTGGCAGACAAATTCAGAAGCCATGTAACATCTGCGATCGAGTTGTCCAGCAAGAAGGTTATTTTTCTGAAATCCTTCGTCGAGTTGTTCATGAAGTTTTCATAAGACTGCAAGTGAACCAAGAGGATTTAATTACTATCGATTGAACTTCACCAAATTTTGGCTGCCATGACCATTCTTCCAATGCTTTGTCCAAGAATCATATTCAATCCCAGCTCTACAATGGATGCAGTGATGAGCCGGTTACGGTTCACTATTTTTCCCATGATGCGTTTATTCTCCAAGAATGTGACTGGGACGGGCTTGGAGGAGCCTCCACCTGCCACCACTAGCAGAGCATCTGTGGGACAAACAGAACAATTAGAGAGATTCCTTGTTGGACTTATGATGGAGACATGTGGTTAAAACATATTTGCAGCAGCGATACTTATCCCTAGGCGTTCAAGTTTCTTAGTTTCTTACTGAATTTGCCCCGAACAGATCATTCGAATTTCTTGAAATTTTCAAGCCATACTACTAACTGATCTAGGTTCTGAAGGAATTCCATCCCCGCTATGTGATGTTATTTCTTAAACAAAACCATTTCCTCCATATGAGATACTCACCTGGACGAGGATTCAATAATATAGCACAGTTCATAGACATTTGGATGCTAATAGAAATAGCCATGAAAAAAGGAATTCGCAGGCTACGGATGATGGGAGACTCCAAATTCATAGTAGACTGAGTAAATGAAAAAGTCACGGTTTCAGATATCCTCTTGAGCATGTTGCTTCAGGACATTCAACTCTCTCTCGCCTTGCTGAATTGGTAGTCTTGTAGCCACATCCTCCATGAGCTTAATGAAAAAGCTGATGTTCTTTACCAGGAATCTCTTGCCCATCCTTCAAGAGTCTACGGGATCTACCAATACTGTGAAGGTGAGGATATTTATTCCATGGAATTCTAGCTCTAATCAAGGAGATTTCTCTTTTTTCCTTGTGAAAATGGTAAGGGCTTGAAAGTTGTTCTTAGTTATATGAATATATGTATCCATTAATGTAGTCGTTGGTTCAATCCCTACAAGAAAGAATATACGAAGTGGAGGTATCCGAGGACTGGTATTAGAGGAAGTATCACACTCAGTACTGGTTCTATCGACACATTTTTCACTAGGAATGGCGATCTTACTAATGCACTATGACAACAAAAATTCCATATCCGAGGCTATGGGGAGGCATGGCATGTATATCTTCCTTCCTGGGCTAGACTGATTATTTGTTCCTTTTTTTAACTGTTTTCTTTCTTTGTTAAATTATGAAAAAAGATGAGAAAGGGTAAAAGAATTGCAAGAGGGCACAAGAAAGCGCCCTAAAGAACTATCAAAGGAAAAAGTGAATATGGTATCTTCAAAAAATGTAAGGAAATATCCCCAAGAGAGAGTCATGTTTAATCTTTATTTAGATGCTGAGGAGCAAGGGGAAAACTCAGAGAAAATGAAAAGAAATCTTCTTGAGCATCAAAAAAAGATCAACTAAACAGTACATACTATCAGTTGGTCATGATTATTCTTGGGACAAGCAACAGTCATTGCCATTTATGAAAAAAAAAAGTGTCACAGAGAGATGGACATGAAACAACCAGAACCATGCAAAGAGAAGAAGAGGAAAAGTGACTATATTAAAAACTTGGAGCAACTTGAAAAGAAAAATGGAGCAGCGAACCAATCATCAAAAGATTTGTTGAAGATCTTAGCAAAGAAAAAGGAGTCAATTGAGCAATCCTCAGGAGAGTACCAGATAGAGTGCCTGGAAGTGCAAGCCATTAAAGAGATGACCTAAGAATGTGGAGGATTCCAAAATCCTTGATGGGATGGCAGAGTCTAATGGAATTAAAGACCTAGTGCCTATAACCTTATGTGCTTGGATGGAGATGAATGCAAGCCTGGAAATAGAAAAACAAGGAAAGTAAAAGGTGATATTGAAATCCTTACTAGGGTGTCAAAGCTAAGCTAAATGCTTTGCATAATAATGATCACCCTAGCTGCCAACAGACAAATGAAAGGAAGCCCGGGACAAAACCCTCAAAGAAGATCCCCTTTGGTTATACCTCCAATCGTTTCCAGTTTCTCATTCTCTGTTATACATTTTCTCTCTGTTGTTAGAACAATTATGTTATATCCCTATGTAGAAGATATTTCGGAGGTGGTGAATCATTCCGAAAAAAGTTAGGAGGAGAGAGAGATCAAACCAGGAGGGTAACTTCACATTTTCTTCTGATTGGAAGGTTGAGGATCAAATTTGTGTTTTCTTAAACCGTCATCTTCGTGGCCATTCTGACATGTGTAAAACAGGTACCGATTCCAGTTATATGGAACGTGAAAGATAGGTCAGACCATGCTCTATTCGTGTCCAAGAAATTGTCAAAGAGGGGGTAGATGAATCCAGGGGATCCTTGCATCCTTGAAACGTAATCATTACACTTTATGTTTTCTTCTCAAGTGCAAGAATCGTTGTCCTTTTTTTCAATAATTCCAAAATCCATTTTTCAGATAAGCCTAAAATGCTAAGAAAATGTTGTACTTTCAGATAGGTGGTGTTATTAATATTTTTTCCACCTCGGTGTCTCTTAAAGATGTTCTTTGGATGCATAACTTTGGGTACATCATTTTTACAAATTATTATATGGCTATGTTTTGCTGTGTTTTCGATTTGCCTTCATTTTATTTGCAAAGCTCATTTCCTTGAATAAAGAAACTTGTTATTAACCCAGAACACATATCATTCAGTCCCAACATGTGAAGGTGCCTCGAGTGCAGATACTTTAGGCTGTTGAAAAGCAAAATGGGCTAGATGGAAACGACTCACCTTCATTCTTACTCACTTGGACCTTAACTCAACAAAATTCGTTTCTCTTCAGAAATTATTGACTCACTTGGACCTTAACTCAACCAACGTCTTTTCTCTTCAGAAATTATTTATCATACATAGTCCGAGACTATATTGATCTCACCCAATAGTTATTTTTGAGGCATTATCCTGATTTTTAGTTAATTATATGTAAATATCACTATTTTCAACTTCAATTTTTTGTTTTTTTATAATTCAATATTATTTTAACTGTTATCTTTCTTTTTTTTTGAAGTTGTAAAAATTTGCGGCATATTTGTTGTTACTTTTGTGTTTTATATGTATGAATAAGCTTCTGCTTCAGCCATTTATTGATGAGTTGATACAATGCTTTTTATTTAGGAAATGTTTATACTTTTGGTTATGATGATTGTAACTCTGTTTTAATAATTTTCTACATGGTATTCTTTCAATAAGTTTTATTGTTGTATCCTTTCTTTTACATTCTTTTGCATCTTGGTTTCACAACATTAGTTGTATTAGAGTTTCTTGAAAACAAGAAGAGCATTGGTTTTGCACAACTGTATATGAAGGAAGCGTGTGGATTGTCTATGTGAAGAGAAACTTCCCTCATTGTCCTTCCAAACTTCAAGCTACCCTTTTGCCACTATTATATATTTGGCTAAGATTTCAGTTCACTTAATACAATTTGATTTTATTAATGTTGTTTAGTTTGTAAATATACTTGTTCTACAGAGTTGTAAATATAATTATTTGCAAGTGTAAAATAAACTTATTTTTAAAGTATATAATTTTATAATTGAAAATTTAATTATTAAATTCAAAGAAATCTCATTCATGCCATATGTTTGTTATTTATTTGGTCAAACTTCATCAGCATCAACTGTTTACTATATATTTAGTTAAACGTCTTGAACATTAATAGCTATAGAATAAAATTAATCAATAACCTTCATGAATCTTTAAACTTGTTGGTCAACATTAATAATATGTTAATTTTTTATGGCCACAATTCCATGGTAGCATCCAGGAGTGATATTAAGAGGTTTTTGATAACCAACTTAACAGTTGGTACTCTGAATCAATTAACTAATTGAATTTGTTTTAGTTGGTTTTATAATTTGATATAATATAACTGGATGTTTTATTTTAATAGTATATTAATTTTTTTTATTCTAATTTAATATTTTTATTTATTTTAATAGTATATAGTTTTTTAATAATGATTTGAGATATTCTAATTATATAAATCTAAAAAATTTAATAGTTAAATAACTTGGATATAATTTATGTGTTGTTATTACTTGAATATTTACAAATTAGTGTATTCATCCATGTAACATTGAGTGTGTCGAACAATTTGAAGTTTTTATTTAAATAATAAATTTATATATAATTATGGTGAGTTATAATTTGGTAAGGTCTTAGTGGATGTTAACCATCATTATCAAGAAAAAAAAAAGAAAAAAGAAAAAAACTTGGTTTATGTCTATGTTTATGTATGATTAAAATTTATTAGTTTTAAATTGGTTAAAAAATTTGTTTATTTGATGGAACTTAGCAATTTAAAATCTATCTTTGATATGTATTTCAATATTAATTTGTTATGTTTTTTTTAGCATGTGGTCAATATAACCTTAAGAATATTATTAGTTAGCATAGATCTATATAAAACTCAATCTATTTATGATCCAATATTAATTGTTTTAATCGTCTTTTATTTTTGGCAATGTAAAGTTACTTTATGTTATCATAAGTGTTATCTTATGTGACATCTCCCCCATACTGGGCTTTAAATCATATGTCACCTTGTTACATCTTTGTCCTCTCTTACTCTTATCTTAAAAAATATTATTTTAATTTTTTCAATATAATTATATGGAAAACATTTTTTTCTTTTCATTATTTCTAAAAGTTGGAAATTTATTTGTGGGTAGCTCGATGTCGGGGGTTTACATTTCCTTCTTTTCACTATTTCTTGGCTAGAAATTTATTGGTGAGCTCTATGTTGTGTATGTTGTGGGTGTCTTGAGTGACTTGTCAAAGTCGATAATGAAAATGATGGTGGGTTGCACCAAAAATCACTAAGAAAATGAGTTGAATTACAATATTAAGAATAAAATTATTATTTGTTGGATTGCAATTTCTAAGAGTGTTTTTTTTATAATAATTAACTAATTTTAAATTTAATGAATATAAAATTTTAAGACTTAAATCATTTGTCAAATTTGATAATGAGTTTAAAATTTTAGGATTTGAATCATTTATCAAATTTACAAAATGGATGATCCTACATCAAATGCTCTTAGTAATAGAATGCGAGTATCATGTTTATACGATGGATTTCAAGAACCCTACAACAATGTTTTTATAGAATTTTCCAAACTTTCTCTTTTAAATCCATGTTGCGTATCCAAAGCTCAACTATTTCCAATAAACTAAGTACTCCACGTACTTGTTTTTTTTTTATCATGTAGCAACCTGCTCCTCTAGGTTTGAACGCATTTTGAAGCGATTTTTTTTCCAATTTTGATTGTGTATCTTCTTAAGATGTGCAACAACGATGACCACACTAGAGATAAACTACATGCATAGCAAGTGAAGATAATTAACTACATTACTCTCTTTTTCCTCTATGCACAATTTTCTCTCTATTTGCATCAACATTTTATCATTGCTTAATTTGACCAAAAGGTTGTCCATTGCATCTTTGATAGTGAAACATTTATCTTGGAATCTAAACATGACTTGAACCACCCAAAATTTCTGGTATTTTATTGTTCTCTAAGGCTTTCTTTGGTAAATTGTATTGTTAATATCCTCTCATCTTAAAAACTACCGACAAAATTTTGACTGATAGGTCTATTCTCAGAGAATAATGAGTAGACCTGTGGATTCTTTTACGTTCATTCTCCTATTAGTCTTGTATGATAAGCACTTCCAACTTCCAAGATGATATCAAAATTTTTGCACATATGTATTGCATTATTTTTGAGATAAAAGTCCAAATTTCGAAGTTTCGAAGTGAGCATTAATGTCTTAAATATGCCACCTATGGCGGGGGGAAATTGTACAGAAATAATGTGATACTTCTAGTCAAGTATTGAGATAGACTATTGGATTATTATTAATCACCTTTTGCATGTTCTTTTAGGAAGAGTTTTGTTGTATCTCTTTGGGGGGTTGATTTGGACAGTGCCCCTGATCTCTAGGTGTTTAAAAGAAAAACGGCGAGGGGATAACGCGCTAGTGTGGACCTTTCAAATTACAACAAAAATACAGGTTCCTGAACATGGAATTAAGTTTTCATTCCTTAGCTTTACCAACTCAAATACTTGAAAATTTCTTAGGTGTGATTCCCAGAGGAAGTTATCGCCTTGCCGTAGCAAATGCAAATCGAACATTTAAGTGTAAATTTAAAAGATTCTTCCATAACTAGCTATCAAATATATAATTATTTTAAAGAATCCACACGTAACAAATTTTAGATTCATATGTGAGTTATTTTTTGAATTTCTAAACTGATTGTGAAGATTCAATGGAATATATTGTATTGTGTTGATAATGTGGAGTTTCTTTTTCCATCTTATTCTAAAGAAGGGTGGGACACCCCAAACTCTGCCATCAATTTTTTGGAACTCTACCATTACATTCTATTTTTGCCCAATTTCTGCCTAGAAACACTATTGAAAAATGTGCATAGGGCGCTCGCATGAAGTTGGTTCCACTTTTTGGTCCCACTTAAGAAATTAGAAATGCACTTTCGAAGTGCAAATCAAGAACTCATATGCGTTGTTGATGGTACGTTCGGAATAACCCTCTGCCCAAACACAAGGCTAAGGTTTGTAAAACAATATCGCGCATGCGATATATCGCATATGCGTTTTTTAAATGTTAAATATCGCATATGTGTTTGTGTAAATGATGATTCGACATCAAGGTCGTAGACATTTTTGGGGGGCGGGATTGTAAAAACCCTAGTATATGACCACTATTTGGATCTTGATTCTCATAAATGGTTAGTTATTATCCATCGTGTGGTCCTTATTACGAGATGATGTTTAGGACTCAATATCTCCTTTTTATATGTTGATTTTAATAAACATTTCTCCTTAAAACATGTGTTTATATTATGATTGTGATGATTATTCACTTAATTAAAAATTCCTTAATAGTAATGTTGAGCACTTATGTTATGATGAGGGAATATACATATATCCATCTTGTAGTGGTAATTGGGATATTATGTTTAGGACTCAATATCTCCTTGTTATATGTTGATTTTAACTAACATTTCTCCTTGAAACATGTGTTTACATTATGATTGGAATGAGTATTCATTTAATTAAAAATTCCATAATAGTAAGTTTGAGCACTTATGTTATTATGATGGCATACACATATATCCATGATCATGTACTTTTCTATTATAAAAAAAAATTAGACCACGATGATTATAATGATTCGTAATGCATGTGTAATGGTATTATTGGAAATGACAACCTCATGTAGGTTGAGACATTATGAAAAGGTTAGAAATTGCATCCAAGGGAAATAATTTCATGTCCAATTACAACAAACACCCAATTTTAGTTCCTAATAAGACTTGGGAAGTAAACAAACTTAAAAAAATGATTTCAAAAGTTAACTAGGATAAAATCATAATTTAGGAAAACTACAAATTGTCTCTTGTCCACTTTGTAACAACTATATTTTTTCCCTCGAGCATATTTTATCCACATGTGTGATATGGTAGGGGAATGGGAAGGTCAAGAAGCATTCTTGGGAGGAAACTAATACACACTTGAGATATTAGAAAAAATAGTGCTACATTGTGTGAGGGTGTCTTAGATCAATCGATTTATTCCATCATCCTCAATTGCATTATTAGTGTCATATTCTCCAATAGGATTAAATTGATCTTCAATATTTGATCCATATTCCTCAACTTGTACAATACTATTCTATACTACTACTTGACACATTATTCATAACAGACCTAGGATTATTTTCCTTTATAATTAAAACAATCAAATAAAATTAGTGCACATAAGATATATTAAAATGATACAAAATGTTATAAATAAAATCAATACAAAGACATATAATGAATCACTTACCAACAATATATGACTACTTAGTTTTCTTATTTCCTCATATAAATTTTTGTCAAGTTCATTTGTCGTTACCCATCTCTCATAAATTTTCACTGAAATTTTAGCAACCTCCTTTTCATGTTTATTCAAGTTCATGCTTGTTGGATAACATTATTTTAGGCATGTATTGTTTGTATTCCTACACTAAATTAATCCTTCAATTGGTTTAGATGGCCTTTACGATGGCTCCAAAACCATGTTTGTAAATGCTTAGAACAATAACAATATGTTTACACCAACATAATGAGAAAAATAACCTAAATATAGTTGCATGCTTCACATTACCAAAAATATTGGATAGACTACATAAAGTGACTTACAATCCACTAAATTTTAATTCTTTTATTTAATTATCTAGGTAGGAAGAAGGATGGGGCATATGTGATATTTCACATTTACAATATCGCATATGCGATATTGAAAAGTAAAAAAAGAAATAAAATATAGGCCACATGCCCCTCAAATATCATTTGCACAGGATCGGGACAGCGAAAAACCGCGAGGGCAAAATAGCGCAGAGGTGATTTTCATTTTAGCTTTTCGAGGTCAAGTTCAAGGTTCAGTTGTAGGTGGATTGACTCCAATGGCAGGTAAATGCTCTTATCCTTTTCACTTAGTCTTCAATTCTTTATTTTTTTCCATAATTTCATAGTTTTATAATTATTTTAAACAAATTAAAAAAAAATGGAATGAAATCAAAGAATGATTAAAAGTAAAATAACTTGTATTTTTTTGTTTAAATCTTAACAGACAACACAAATGAACAAGACAATGTGGAAAACCCACCCTCTAATAACCCACAACCTAACCCACAACCTAACCCAAACCCAAACCCGGAGGGGGAACAAGATCGAAACTCACAGATTATTGCGTGTTTGGCATCATTGAGGAGCCTTAGCTCATCTATTAGAGGGGGGGATCATTTGAGAGATTCTTTAGCTGATGCATTGGACACAATAAAAAACATAATTTCTGAATCCCAAGGAGCTCTGTACAACATTAGCTCGTACAGAGAATCCAGGAGGCAATACTACTTCGATGGATTGAGTTATAAAGACATCAAATCCCTTAAAATTACAAAAGACCAATTATTTTCATTATTCCAGGACCCTAGCACCAGATTGGTTCCACCCACCAGTCGACCACACATTTCCATAGACTGGTGCATTGAACCAAATATAAAGACCAATTGGATGGATCGTTGGTATATGGTATTTGATGAATACCCTCATGGGAATAGGGACATCCCATTTTATTTCCTTAGGAAGTTGTATGTAGAATTCATCATAGGGAAACATGTTAACTACTTCGATCTCTTAGGATTTTAGGGTGTTGGTCATGGGATGCCCCAAGATAGGTTAGGTGCTAGGACGGTTCCTAACTGTGTGCCATGCCCTCCATGCACACCAAAACCCCCTCGGCTATATCCTCCTGCAGGTCCTATGATTGAGAATACACAGGAGGCATTATTTGACTTAGAAGATACATTGCTTCAGCATGGGACTGGTGTCTAAGTCAATGTGGACCAAGGGGCTGGCACTTCTAAGGCGGACCCATCTACAGA
Source organism: Pseudotsuga menziesii (assembly GCA_001517045.1). Taxonomy (NCBI): domain Eukaryota; kingdom Viridiplantae; phylum Streptophyta; class Pinopsida; order Pinales; family Pinaceae; genus Pseudotsuga; species Pseudotsuga menziesii. The sequence goes on from LPNX010833726.1 coordinate 32,903, forward strand.
TCACACAGGAGATGGAGAGTGTTCAGAGCGTCATGTTACTCCACACCGTTGCACAATGTGTGGAGGCATATGCTATGGCCCTGCTTCAGATGTCCATATGATGGATTACTTCGCTTTGTAAGTAAAACTCATTATTTTCATATTATATTTTGTTTCATATCAAAATTTTCAATTGTTTCACAATTTATTTCTATTTAATTATCTAACAAATTATGTGAACAAATATACAGCTGGTGTCCCATGGCACACCATAGTTGCATACTCCGTCGATCAATGTTGAGAACATTGATGCGGCTGTCAATATTGCATATGCATTTGGTTCTTCACCAATAGGGGTAAGAACTATACTTGTTAATTTGTCAACTTTATTTACATATTTATATTATAGATTGTGACATTCAATACATCCTAATTTTGATACAACATGTTTTATGCAGGGTGACCAGGATGAGTCTATTGTATCGCAGCCTATTCCTTCTCATGTAGAGGTACATTCCAAGACACAGGTATTATTTGAAATATGCTTTTAATTATATGCTTTTAACTATGTTTTGCTTTCTTTGGAAAAATCATTTTACTCAAGTATCGCTTTGACATACGTTACTTTATGCAGGAACCTATTGTGACAGTGGTGCTTGAAGAGCAAAGTGAGGTTGTTGTCAACCCACCTCTTCCCCCCAGCCAAGTATGTATGTTTCGCTTTCTTTGGTAACATCATTTTCCGTCCATGTAGTATATGTGTCTCTGATTCGCTATTTTATTTAAAATTGACATATATGTTACTTTATATGCAGACCCCTAGTGAGGCACCATTGCATGAAGAGCATCAAATTGGTGGCCCACCTTTGATGAGCCAGCAGGTATGTTTATGTAGATCACTTTGTTTGTACGTTTATGTATCTCTTTCTCTGATTTGGTGCTTGAAGAGACCCAAATTGGTGACCCACCTCTCCCCCCCCAAGGTACATGTATATTTGTTTACATTGGCATATATATATATATATATATATATATATATATATATATAT